>JAQFXN010000576.1:0-20518 GCA_034693365.1 Liacarus xylariae | reverse complement strand
TAAAACCAATGATAGATTAAAATATTCTAAAATCGGCAGAACATATGAAATGTAAAGTTTCAAAAATGTTTTGCCATTAACTCTAAAACAAATATCATTTTGCATTAACTCCTTTTGTTATTTCTTCTATTTTTTGTTATTTTATTCTTTTTTCTATACTATATTTTTATTTATCTACAAACAAATATATATAATTCTTAGCCTATTATTATTATTATTATTATTCATTTATTGAATTTTGAATTATTCAAACAAAACAACAACAAAAAAGCATCAAAAAAGAAAAGAATTTCTATAAAAGCCCTAACATTTCAATGATTTTCTCATAAAATATCAATACAGTACAGTATATTACCGATCATTGTATAGGGGTTTGGGTTAAGACAAATAACTTTAGGCAATTCTGAACGCTTCTAACAAATTAAACGTATAGATTCACTTCACATACAATCACTTTTATCCATTTGAAAGAAATTCAACATTATTTTTAGTTCATCCAAAAGACAATAAATAACATCCAAATGTTGCCAAAATAAATAAGTGAAACAATTTTTTTATGATTTCAAGGTTTCCTATATTTGATCACAGATTAGACTTACATCAATGTCTCAATATATAAAAAAGAAACACTAATTTCGCGATTAATAATGGATTATAACAATAATTTTTCAACACAAACAAACAAAACTAAATAGTTTTTTAATCACTTTATTTTTATAAACAGACAAAAACAATCTTTTTTACAAGAGATTTAAAATCAATTTATTCATTGTTGATAAGTATGAATAAAAAAGTTCAGTTAATTTATTCTTTCAATTATATCTAAATATTTTAATCTCTGTTAAAGTTATTAAATTATATAAAGCACACAATAGTAAGAGTGAACGGGGACTCGAGTTCGGGTGAAAATATAAGCAAAATGTTCTTAAAGGAAATTTTATTTGCTATTATATATTTAATCCTGTCCGCATAATATTTAATAATGCTATTATATAAAACATCTCTAAAAAAGCAGTCAACAAAAAATGAAAAATTTCTAAAGAGGTTCAGGATATTTTAATTCTCTAAGAGCCTCTAATCGATCCATTTAGATATGACCCAAATTTTTTCCTAATAGTATTTTGAAGAGACAATTATGAGTTTTTATAATCAAAATATTCACATTTCTTAGAAAATTTTACAAGATTTCTTTGGAGCAAAGCCAAAATTTTATAAAAATCCATAAAATTGAGTAAAAGTCAGGGATATGAAGACTTGAAAATGATGAAATTACCACTATTTAGACAAGATGTTGCCGAAATAATCAATTCAGGATACTTTCTCATCATTTTAGAAAGTCAATCAGAGTAGGAGTATTTTTCAGAATTTTAAAGGGGAGATCGACAACTCATTTGATTTTATTGGAAGATTAAAACTTTTCGAATTAGAAAGGGGATACACCAAGAGTTCCAAAATACCCCTGATCGACCTCCTAAAATAATGTGAAAGTACCCTGAATTCTCGCCTAAAAAAGTAGTGAGTTCATCATTTCCAAGTCTGCACATCCATATTAAAAGTTCAAAGCTTAATTTTTGAAAACAAATTGATTTTTTAAAGAATTTTAAGACTATTTTGTAATTAAAAATGCTATCACAATATCATATATTTTTATTAATGATTATTAATTACTTTAATATTTTACTATAAATAGTTTATAGAGTTTTCAAAATCTTAAATCTTTATATAATTATGTATAATATATATTTAATTTTTTCAGTTAGATTTTAGCCTTTATCATTCGGCTTCTACTAATTCAAGGTATATTTAAAAGAATTCCTTGTATACAGACAGCAATACAACCCTCCCTATGCACTTGAGATTTTGAAAACACTGACCTAGATTGACTAATACTGCGTTTACACTATGACTTATAGCTCACTTGAAAGCAAACTTACTTGCCGGAGCATAAATGAAAACAGACTTGACTTGACTTATACAAGTGAGCAACATACCCTATCTTAAGCAAACTAACTTGCTTAAGCACTAATATGCAAGCAAGTTTACTTGAATGAGCAAAGGTGTAACCACCACTTACTTGACTTAACCAAGTAAGCGACAAACCCTATTTAAGCAAGTAAACTTACTTGAGTTCAAATGTAAATAGCATTTGCTTGAGTATGCATATTGAGCGCATGCTCAAAAATATATGTTCTGGTTTTTAAATAATTGTAAAGCTTGTATAAAGTATAACCTAATGATTAACCTAATAATTAAAATTTTCAATTAGTTTAAATTCATTTTATAAATCTTTTAAATTATTAATATTTATTAACTATCGCTAAGTAGGAATGTATTTCAAACGGGAACTCACAATCAAAAAATGAACACTACATTCGATTTAGAAATAGAATTTATGTAAATACTGAAAAATTAGAGACGAATGGGGTTTTTCAGGGGGTTTTGGGAGGTGTAAATTTTAGAAAAATCAGCATTAAATCTCATTTTATATCTAAATTAAGTGATAAAATGGAACAATAGGTAAATATTTGTAAAGCTAACCTAAAGTCGAATCAAGTTATCTACTAATTATTCTTCTGCTGTAATTCTTCTGCCGACCAGATCCCGACGGTAATAGACAGAGCCGCGTCATATATGGATGATCTGATCTTTTTAAGTGGTTTACAAATATATACCTATCGTTCCATTTGATTACTTAGTTTAGATATAAAATGAGAATTAATGCTGATTTTTCTAAAGTTTGCCCCTCCAAAAAACCCATAAAATTAATGGTTATTCAAATGAAATTATTCATTTAAAATAAAGATTTGCCTTCGGCCAAAAAGTCATGGGGGTATTAAACAAGTTGACCGAATCAGGGGAAATTTAAACTATACTCCCTCTGGCTACCCCTAAAATTAACTAATTTGGTATTTTTCAAAAATTAATTTAATTAAAAGTTGATTTAATAGAATGTAATTCATGTTATCATTCATTCGGATTGTTTTTGTTACAATTTAATATATAAAGTGTGCGCTTCATTGCATTTGCTTAAGTTTTTATGTGTAAACATTAGCTATGCTTAAGCATTGCTTAGGAATCCTTGCTTGAGTTCACGTGTAAACGCAGTATAAGTGTGTAAAATAGCCCCTACTCTAAAATTGTTTCAAGTGACCCCTTTGCGATTTTTAAATTTTGAGAATACAACTGTAATTTTTTATACCCGATTTTATATCCCAGAAGAAATATAAAATTTATTCAAAAACAAGTTTTTTGCAGACAAAAAAAAGTTTAAACCAGAAAGATGAATATTTTATTGAACCATACGATTCTGAGAAAATATTCCTAATTTTGTCACAGAGAACGCTCTATTTTGGCAAAACACACCTACTTATGCCTGGTTATCTTTAGTATTATGTTAAAATATTCCTTTTCTAAATTCTGATCTATTTTAAGATCTGTAAAACCTAAACGAGAAGTTCAAATGATATTATGTGAATAATTTAAGATTTTATGATCGAAATCGAAAATCGATTGAATTTGAATGAAGATTAATTTTTTCAATGTAAAAAAGACTTACATATAACCCTTTTAAAAATTATCCGAAAATTATATAGGTACAATCCTACAATAGCACATGCGCACCATTTACATAGCACAAACTAATTGATCGGGATACGGTTAAGTTCGTGTAGGCTTTAGATATTTTTTAAAAAGAAAAGATGATTTATTAATTTAGTGATTATGTCAACGAAAAGCTATAGATAGAAACAATTTAATTGTTTAAAAAAATTAAACCCTGAAAATAAATAATGTGAGCATGCTGAGGCACAATAAATAAATCCATGCTTTCATTACATTTAAAGTTTAAATTAGAAAATCCTCTTCTGCTCTCACCTAAAATTGTTGGTTTCAAATAAAATTTATTAACTATTTTTAGAAATTATTTATTATAAAAATTATCAAAATCTCTAAACATTAACGTCTATTCTCTTATCCGACTTTGATTTCCTGCAGACTTTCAATAATCGAATTCTTGTTTTAAATTAAATATTTATTGAAATTTTATTACTGACACTAATATTTTTATAAAAAAAATTTGTGTAAAATAAAAATAAATTGCAATTCTGTAGACATTTGCAAAACAAAAATGCAATTCCGGAGAAGAATTCATAAAATGTTTAATCAATTCAAAAGAGTTGAATCGGTGTTAAAGTACTTTAAAAACAAATTTAATAGTTTTCTTGTGTAAAGTCATAACCAGTTTTCTTATAGCGTTTGTATAAATTAGAAGTGATGTAAATCTGATATATAATGGAAACAAATATTACTTTTCAATCTAAACCAGAGATGAAGTGAATTATTTCGGAAAAGTTTTTTTTTAAAAATAGCTTTATATGAATATTATGTACATAAAAGTGTAAAACAAGATTGAATTATCAAATATCAAACAACATATATCTTGATAATAGTGCCTCAAAGTATTTATGACACGTTTAGCACCTCTTCCTTCTGATTAAAGTACTCCACAGGCGATCCTAACTGTTGTTAGAATTATTGTTAGTTGTATTAGACGTTCGTTTGTCTCAGTTTGGCATTTGATTCATCGGCGGTCACCGGTTGAAAATGGTCTGAACCGCCCAGTAGTGATCCATCAGATGAAAATATGACAGGCTATACATGTAATCTTGTTTAGATAATATTGGCAACTATTGGCCCATATTATCCCTATTCGACGATAGGAATGCAGATTCGCGTAATTAAACCAATCGATCAATGAATGCGCAAAAATGGTTGTTAGCGTTGGCCAACGTTTCTTCCAGTGCTCGTCACTCTTATCATTAGCACATTGTGCTCTTGTAATAAGATCATTGCCAAAAGCAATTCCTTTACATCTTTACAGGCTTTAGAATATCTGAGCGCTTATAACATAATATTATTCATAATTCTTATGTTTTATTTTAATAATCATTTTTTCACTCACGCATACACTCATTGAGTGAAACACTGATATAAATACAAATTCTCATCGTTTCCTCTTTCAACCTATAGATTGGCAAAAGACTGAGAGCCAGAAACAGCGGGAAAAGTTGCTCCTGGAGGAACTGGTGACAATTGTTAATAAGAGGGATGAATTGGTTCAACATCTCGATACTCAAGAGAAAGCGTAAGTCAAGTCTAATATGACTGCAAGACATAGACATATATTAGTTGTTTGTTTTCTTTACATACATTTCTTATTTGCCATAAACTCGTCTCCAATTGTCAAATAATGTCTTTGAGGCTTCATATCAGCTCTTGTCAACTGCTCTTCGCCAGACATTCACTGCGGGAATCATTTCCTGTGATTAGTCGTCACTCTTAGTGGTGACAAAAGTTTTTCTTCTAATCTTTTAACTCTCATTAGAACTTTTGACTTATTCTTCACTAAAAAGTTGTTTTTATTTTATTCAAAGCCATAACGTTTTGAACGCTTAAGAAAATGTTTATTTTGAAATACAATCCAAATCTGCGCTAAATTTCTTGTTCTGGTAGTTGTGCTCCAACTTCTCCTGATGTCAATCATAGGTCAATGCTATTAATGGAGAGAATGTGAATGGAATGGAATGAAATGCAATGAATTTGTTAGATATGATGCAAAAAATTATAATTCATTTTTAATGTTATACCATATATCGATGCCTGGGATGGCCTCTGAACCCAATATAATTTGTTAACATGATTTGATGTGTGTGACAACAGACCCCCCTTCACTCCAATGACCAGGTTTTAGATGTTTTAGGTTTTTCCAATGCATGTGTCGGTAATATTTGCGCTCATTTTTTGGCTTCAATTTTGTTATTATAAGCAAAAGTTTGAGCAGAACTGAACAGAACAGTTCGCACAGGTGTGTATCGAGCCATTACATGGTATATAGTTCAACCCCCCGGTGTTTAACACAGCATCATTTCGTTTCTGCCTGCGCTCATCTAATGCCGGATTCAGTGCCGATTCATTTGATGCCAATATTGCGGATATGATGTCGAGAGCAACGCTCGTAGGGCTAGCAGTGGTGCAGAGGGTAGTTAAGGGTTGTAAAGGATAGAAGGGATAGAAAGACAGTAAAGTCAGTAAAAGCACCCATTATTGAGACACACTATCAGACTGTGCTATGCATAAGATGAGCCTTTTTTATATTTTATATTCGAGGAACAGATAATTTACGGCCAGCGCTGGCAACCAGAATATGGTTGTGCTATAAATCAAATGCACGCCATTAGAGAAGTCTTTTGTGTCGAAAGGGTTAATTGCCGGCTCTAAATCATCTCTACCACTGGCCGATCAATGTCTGTCTCAAAATTAACTTTTAAATTATTGCATTTTTATCGCTTTTTCTTTTTCAAGTAATCACTTAAGCCATGGATTACTAACACTTATGAATACAGAGATCAGTGAATAAATGTTAATTCCTATTCATTAGATTGTAATTCAATTTATAGATTAATATTTAATTTCTGTTTTGATAACTTTAGTAATTCATGCTTTCAATTAGTTTTTATACATAACATTCAATTATTGATTCAATTTTTAAAAATCGTCTTTTATTGTTATCTATTGTTAAATCCCTTTTAAGAACACAATCAATGCGTTTATGATTTCTTAATAAGAAAATCGGATTTTGTTTTGTTATCCTCTCAAGAGATATAGAGAAGCCATATATTGCTCGCTTATATACATAATTAGTGCAAATTATTCTTTTATAATACAATTACTATTCAAAATGGGTTTTCTATTTTTATGGCTTTCTTTGCAATAATTTCTTGTTTTGCCCGTCATTTAAGAAAACGAGCCAACAGTTAGTAATAAATTAAATGCAATGGTGGCTAAAGTCAATTATAAATTAGTTCATAGAGTATAATAAAAATATGTTTCTTAACATACATTAGCATAACGTCCACTAAATAGAGTGAAGTAAACTCTGCAAAACTCCACTACTGTAGTCAACATTAGTTGCGGTTCTTATGCTTTATGGCATTGGTGTGGCCTTTCATGCTTATTGAACTACTAGTGCTAATATTTAAGCTAATTGTAGGCTATATTCGTCACAATAGCCTTTTAAAAGCTATTATTATGGTTTAGAACAAGTTCTCTTCCAAATGGTTTGTCTCACAAGTCTTTGGCTCTGCTCTGCACTCCATAATAGTCTTCAAAGAATGTTTTGTATTGGGCCTCAAAATGCATATTTCCAATGATTGGAAGGCATGCGATATTGCATTTCACTGCAATCAATGTTTTTCATACTATAATAACGATTAAAACATTTTGATAGTCTTGAACTGTAAGCTCACAAAAGAAATATAATAATAAGGACTTCAAAAATGATTAATTGAAACAAAATAATAGAGTATTCGCAACCAATAAATAGTGGATAAGCGAGTAATGAATGCAGTGATAAGTCATATAAGAAAGGAATTTATGAAATTCAGAATCAATACCACTATTAGACCAAATAAAAGGCCATTCAATTCATTCAATGTATTGCTAACTAATATTTCAAATATAAAAATTGATTTTGAAATTGAGAAAATCAAACAAATGTTTATATTCTCGAGTAATTAGTTTTTATAATTAGTTTTCCAGATATTTCCTAATATTATATTCTATTCATATCAAACAAAACTATTGCTTCAATTAACTAATCTATGGTTCGTTAACCGATTGTCAGAGTTAAGCTCAAATCGGAACCAATATATCGGATATATCTTGTAATACAAAATAATTATTTGTCGAAATGCATTGGTCTGTAGTCTAATTGGAGTTGACATTGATTTGCATTTGCTTTGAGTGTCTTTTCCCGGATTCACGGATACATTGAGCCTCTAATACAAAGACAGACAAAATGGTTGTCTTCTATCAAAACATTGATTATTTAAAACTTCCTCCGCTTTGGCAATGATTCCCAAATCATATCTGTTGTCTCTATTGTTCATTTCTAGTTATGTGTGTTATTGTGTTATGTCTGCAGTGATCCCAATATAACGATTAGGTTGTCGTACAAAAGACCTAAAACTTTAATCCGAGTGGCGTTCAGTTGCGAACGTGTGTTCAACAGCTGAAAAATCGATAGACAACACACTCACTCTCGCAATGATTTCATTTAATCTTGAATGAAGTCCACAAATGTATAACAAATTCTATATTTTGTCAACAATTTTAGTAATGAATTAAAGTTCACATTTGGAATAGATTTCTAAATTTTTTTTCTAAATAATCTTAAATACCTTTTGTAGTTATTCTTAGATTTTGCAATCAATTAATATACAATTTGATGAATATATGATTGATTTACTGCACATCTATTTTATATCTATTTTTGATTGATTCCCAATATTTGCGGCTAAAAAATGTGAGAAATTGTTTGAATTCTTTCAAAACATTTGGAATTTGAATCGAAAACAAAATGTTTAAATAAAATTCATTACAAAAAAATTGTTGAATTTTCTCACACTTCTTAAACACTTGTGATATAATATTGATTAAAGTATATTCTCTGTGTAGGCTATGTTAGCTCTGGATTCTCAAACACTCGGTTTACAGGTTTTGGCACAAATAGAGCTCAATTAGAAGAATACTTTAATGTTAGGTAATAGCTATCCGTCTTTGTCAACGCGAATATTGAATTCATTTGATCAGCACTTCTCCCCATTTGGTGCAGAATTTTTATATTTTCTAGAGATCACACATATCTCACGCATTCTTGGCTCTGTTCTCCTCACAGACGCACAACTCCTGCTGGCATTACATTTACTCAAACTATGTCTTATATTATAAGCAGTTATTCAGAAAGAAAATCACAACATATCTCTCTCTTTTTGAGTAATTAATAATTAGTTTTGCTTTAATCGTTTTGATCTATTCGTTATATTCAGACAACTGTCAACTCAAATATGATTTTTTGCAAATGAATGCAAAGAATTTCATCGCAAGAAATGTTTTCATTTTTACCTCTCTTTGTTCACAATTGTTATGCTGTACTCAATAAATATTTAGGAAAAAGTTTGAGCAATAGTTAGGTATAGTTGGCTCAAAATTAATGAAAGTTCATATGTGTTGGGCTATTGATAAATTGGTTCGTTAAAGAAGCCAACACTGGGATTATGTCATTGAGTGATTGTTTGCCTTTTATTCCCAATAAAAGGCGGCCTTTCTTTCAACTCCAACACAACTGAGTTATTGGAAATGCAAATCGCTTTTTGTAATTCAATAAAAATCATTTACTAATGAATTATTTTTTAATACACGACAAGAGATGAGGAGATGAACTGATGATATTCTCCGATTAGAGTTAACAACAATTCCTAATTAATTATAAAAGACTTAGTTTTAAATTATAATTATTAACTATATATACAATAGATTTCTCAATTGAATTGTGTCTAATAGTGTCCACTAATTGTGTACCTTTTCTCCATTCTTTCCCCCCTCTCTCTCTCTCTCTCTCTCTGCCCACTATAGGATAGAAGACGACGAGATGGTGGAAAGTGCAACTCAAGGACCCATTCGTCTGAACGAGCCGTCAGAGAAGAATTGTGTTATTCAGTGATTGACAGTTAATCAGCGATTCTTTTGAAGGTTTGTTTGTCTTTAGAATGAGTCGCAAAAACTCTTTTGTGTCGGATTTGTTATCACAAGAAATGGTGGTTTGGATTAATTTGTCATTCAATTAGAGAGAAATGCAATTATTTTTCTTTCGATATTTCTGTTTTGGACTCGAATTGCAATTTGTTTATAATTAATATATTGTATGACAAATGTGAATGGGTTTGTGTGCAATAATAGTTGTCTACTGTTCTACAACTGTCCCACAACTCAATGGTTCCGATCATTGCTTTTGCTTCAAAATGTTAATCGTTTTAAAGCGTTTATACCTTCAAAAACATTAGTGGACTTACTTTCGCCCAATCAATCACTTCTTACATCAGACACCAGAAGATCACACATTCATCTAATATGATATTCACAGAAGGGAACCAATTCTTTGTGCTGTCAAATGTCTGGATAACAATTGAATGAATGAATGAATTGTTAGCTATAATACAAATTGTGGCCGAAATTCATTTTTTTGTCGGCCTTTACTCAAACATAAAATATGTATTGAGTTTACAATAGTTGTGAGCGCTTTAGCTCTGACTTAAACTAATAAAAATTAAAAAAGAAATAATGCGAATAAAGCCATCTTAAACTCAATATAGATATTGAATTTTTGATAGAAAAAACTGATCACAAAATTTCATTATTTCTTAATTTACTGAAAAAATTATTTGATTTTAGTTTTTAAAAGCATTAAAATCATTATTACGTTAATGACTGGAATAGAGAATACTTTACATACATTTCTGTCCAAAATCGCATTTTAACTGAATTAATTGAATTTCTTTTCGTAAATTATTTCGCTCTTAAATGTAAATTAAAATTTTCTCTTAAGAAAGTGTAGTCAATTAGAGAAGTAGTCTTTGAATCGCTTTACTTAAAAAAACTAATTTTTATCTCTTTTTTTACTAATTAAATGAATAGATTTTATTCTTTTACTTTTATTTTAATACTATATTATAATTTTAAAATAAGAAAATCTCTTTGTTTTGCATTCCTCTAGTCTTTGCTTTAAAGTATATGTGATTTTATTTTTATTCTTAAAAAATATTCTTTTATTTTCTTTTAATTAGTTTTGTTTAATAGACTAATAATTAGCTCTAAAACAGGGTTTTTAATTAACATTACTTATTGAACGTATATCGTAATGAAAGGTTCCTTTTATATCGATTACAGACATCTTTTTCACACATTTTTAATATAGGATATAGTTTTCGCAAAAATTTAATGAAAGTCTTAATACTTATTGACAAAAAATCTTAATCTTATCCTTTGTTTTGTTGTTTTTTTTGGTTGTTGTCTACCATTCCTAATAAGTTAAGCATTTTATTGTATAATATAGTCATTTATTAGGACAATCACCACAAGTGAAACAATAATCCATACAATAATTCTGTGATAATATAAAAAAAGCATTTAATATAACAAACAAACAAAAAGAATAATTGGATGACAAAAAACAAGACTTAAATCCGCTGCCATTGAAATATCTCAAGAGTAACGGCTTTTAAAGTTATTAATATTGAAAGTAATCACTTATTAGTTTAGGTTTTGCTTTATTTTTCATTCAAATATAAATTTTTCTTTAAACACATCATTAGAAATGTTTTCCTCTCTTTTCCTGAATAATTGTAGAATTGTGTCATTTGTTTTAGATATTAAGTAATATTATTTATTCTGGTATTTAAACCATATTTTTTTGCCCTAATCTTCACTTTTAAATTAAATTCTTATTTTAGTATTCATTCATTTGTTTGGTTTTTAGTAATAAATACTTTTTTTGTGAAATTGATTTTTAATTAGTTTATCGATTGATATTTGTTTAAAGGAAATTGTCTTTAATGTTAAAAAAATATCAAAAATTGTTAATAAAAAAAATGATTATTAATGTATTGAACCAAAAATTTTTCACAAAATGTAACATTTTTTGTATTTGTTATCAACTCTATTGACAATGCAATCGATGTAATAATGCTTTTTAAAATCTAAATTTTAAAAAAATGTTATGTTATGTGAACTAAAACCTGTAATTCAGAACAAGAATTTGAATAAATTTAGTCCAACTTATGGATCATTAATGGTATCATTATTTTTGCATTTGAATGAAATTTTTGTTTCCTAAACATAAAAATGTTTCATTTTTTTACGTTTCGGCGAATTAAAGAACAAAATATTTGTTTTGTATTTATTTAAAATAAAATTAATATTAACGCAAATAAAAACCTATAACTAACTCAACTAAAAGAATCGCAGATTTGAAGAAAAAGAAATAAATGTTTGCGATTACCGAAAGCACTACACGAGACAGAAGTGGTCTTAATATAAGTCGAGTTCTAATCCTTGCATTTTCTCCTATAACTAAGATTTTTATGGCATAAACACTCGTTCCAAAGCTTATGCAGTTTTTGATATGAGAGGCCAGACTTGTATTTTACTTTTATCCAAACAAATAGTATGGCTTATGTTAGCCGTCACTACTGTTACAGTTTATTGAGCATACAATACATAGATTAAGTGAATTCATTTATATAGAGATTTTGGAATTGAATTCCAATGAAGTTTCCAAATGTTATGATTGAATTAGAATATGTAAAACAAAAAATTTATCTATTAATCAATTAATTATTAAAATCGCTAATCACTTATGATTTAGTATTGGGCCGACTTTGGCCAACAATAATGTATCAATTTTTGAGTAAATTCCAAAAAAGTATTAGTTTTATAAGTTTTTCTTTCAAACATTAATCTAAAATATGATCATTTATTTGTAAATAAGTTTACGGATAATAAATATATTATTAATAGTAATGAATCGCAAATTCTTATAAATAGTAAAATCTTTGACTGCATTATCGGTAATAAAGAGATGACATTTATTATGGTTTCGGTTATTAAGATCTAATTTGATTACTGGTGTTTCGAAGCGATTATTTAAAAGTGTTGTTACATAACACCAGACTTTATTGTTTTTTGTTTCTCACGCTTTTTCGGTACAATTTTGCATTAAATGTAATGGTCTTTAATCCGCGCACATGTTTAGTGTCAAATACTAATAGTGTTATATGAGATGGTGTGACGTATTTCTTGGATTATGATTACAGATCCAAGTGTTGGCTTAATTCCTACTTAAAAATAAATGTTTGACGCGTTTTCCGAACTGTTTTGGAACTGTTCTACGACTGACACGTGTGCTGACTGTGCGAACCGAATGCTTCCATTCAATAGCATTATTGGCCAAAAATACATTTGAGTTCATGTTTTAGTGCGAGCTTTAGTTGATTTTTGCGGACGAATTGCAGAAATTCAATGCAAAGTGACTTCAATATGAACTGAATGTTGGAATTGAATCCGAATCTCAACTAATTTAATACAACTCTACTATTGATGAAACAATTTGACGCCAATCTGAAGACTCATAGCATGCAATCCACTGTTTAAAGCATACAATAAGTAATACCAATGAGAATAGAGTTTTTACGCTCTTTCGAGCGAATAATTCTTTGCGAATGAATTATTGATAGGAAAGCAGAGTTTGATTTGTAGAAAAGTTAGGCTCAGACTCGATGTTGGCTTACATACAGAGTATAGCATATAGTGTTAGAACACATATTACTGTAATGATGTATAATATCAATTGTGTAGCTCTTTCTCTCTGCAGTAGCTCTTAATATGAATAATAATTTAGAGATTTTTATTTCATTGATTGGAATAACAATAATAATAATAATTTTCGGGAAAACCGTTTCGGTTCGTCAAAAAGGAGTCGGATTTCTAAGTGATGTGCGCTTTAATGCAAATATTGGTGACGACTCGCTCTTCCTTTTGAATGGAAAACAATAGCTATGGCTATAAATATTTGACGGACAGTGAAAATCATGGCCAACAAACCCCTGAATAACCCCCCGTAGACTCAATCATTCGACAGAAATGTGTTGAAACGGTTTGTACTGTTAGTGTCATATTGTAGACCATAGAGTACATGGAGGACATGGAGGAGAGAACATACAGTATGAACACATTGAACACATGTATACTATTTAGAAGTAATACTACAATACAATCAAATGCTTTATTAAAAATAGTTGAGATCCCAAACTAGTCTACTGTAGAGTACATCACATCTGTTACTCTATTTATTGCCTAACATTAGCGCTCAGTTATTCGCATAAAAATATCATCTCTTCAATAGATTTTCATCTCTTTTTCACTATTATTACTGATGATAATCAACTCATTCAAGTCATTCATCTATTGTTTCATTTTTATTATTTGATTGAATTTCGACGACAATATAAAAATATAATATAATATTGAGTGCAATATATGGTTAATAATAAGTTTTTTATTTCCCATTCATCCTCTACTGAACTCCCTTTTCATATCATATGACAACCTTTTAATAGAATAAATGAACCGAACATTTAATACTAAGACATTTAATTCTGATTCAATTATTTTTTTATATTAATTCATCCAAAATATTAATTAATTAGAGCACAGAATCGAGTGTTTCGTTTGCCTTTCTTTTGTAAGAAACGACTTAAACCAATGCCGGCTTAAATAGACGGCTTAATTAGGAATAAATAAGGTCCTTGATAAATGATGAAGCAATATTGTAAATATTGTTAATAAAAAATTCATTGAAATTAATTTTTGTTTTATTTAATTTATTTTTGTATTATCTAAGAGTGCATTTAACCCCTTATATTAAGACTAAATTAAAAGATATTTTACTTTATATGTTAGGTCTTATAACTGCGATCACACATCTTTGCCGAAAGTTTTCTCAAAATTCCAGGGGATATGCAAAATGAGTTGAAATGAAGCATGTAAAGGGGAGAGTAGTGTGAAAATAAAAAAAATTTGCCATCAGCTTAAAAAAGTTAAGGTTTCCAAAATTTTGGAGGCAGGGGGAGGATTTTGGCTATACTCCATTAGCAACCCTTGGCAACCTTTAGTATTACTTTGTAATTATTTCTTGGAGTATAAAATATGCGAATAATCTTTAAATTTTCTCAAAAATTCATCAAGTTTATCAAATTTATCAAACTTTTGACACGAGAATTCTATGACAGGGATATGCAAAAGGTTTGAGCCTGGATTTGACACAAATTGTCTAAAAGGAACTAAATCTGTTGAAATTGAAAATCTGTTAAAATATATCAAATTCCATGAATAAAATGATTTTTCACTTCTGTTTCTCAAATTATCAAAACTTGGTTGAAAAATTCCTCTTATTCTCTTGACCTTGTCATGTGTATTATTAATAAAATAGAGCAGTCTAAAAGATTTACAGGTTTGCTTTTTGCAATATAGACTCGTTTAACCGAGGTTCATATTGTTGCGACAGAATTTTATTAAAAATTTTGTAAATCATTAGTCAATTATGAAAACAAAATTATGATTTTTGAGAACAAAAGAGGATTCAGTCTGTAATAACACAATCGGAATAAGTGAATCTCTAAAAATCCCTTGAAGAACATTTTTTTCTAAATTACATAACAAACAAAACTTGCTATAAATTGGTCCATGCTATCTTTACAAATTGATATTCATTGACGTTTCCAATTACTAATAAATATGATTTAATAAAGGATAACTAACTTAAATTGGTAGAGTTAGACATATCGTAAAAAGGAGTAGTTTTCAAAATTTCCAAACTGATAGATATTTGTAAAAATCAGTTTTTTGAAACTTAGAATAAAAATCGCAAAGGAAAAGTAGGAAATTCATGAAATTTTAAATATCGATTGAGTTTACTAAGCTTATTATAAACAATATGCATGTCTAAAAATAATAAATTAGAAATTCAAACATGCTCAAAATTGAAGGTGGTGTGAGACTAAGCGTAATTTAAGCTTGTTTTTGTAAATATTAAATTATTTAAAAAAATAAGCAGCAAAAATATAATTTATTAACATATAATACTATACTCTTTAAATTTAATTATTTGAGAATCAAATGGATTGATCACTAATAATTGAAAAAAGAAATCATTATTGATATCGAAACACAATTATCTAATAAAAATAAAAATAATTGATATAAAACACTGGTATGAAATACACTTTCTGAGCTTTTAACAATACATAAATATATTGTCTTTGTCAATGGTTTAATTTTGTTTCTTAGCTCTTGATACCCACTTACTCCAGTTTGAAGGGAAAGTATTTCAGTTTAACTTCAAAAATACCTATCGCTATATCAAAGCATTAAAAAACATTTCCAAAATAACTCATTTTAGTCAATAATTTACAAAATATTATAAATTCTCGAACTTTTTTTCTAACGAATATATAAATAATAGTTTGTGTATTTTTCAATTTCTCATTTGAGACCTGAATAGTGTCGACTATTTATGAGTGAAGAGGAATGGAATTGACGTTAGAAATAATCATAGGCTCTGTTGCTCTGAGAATAGCCAATAAATTCATTTTCATACTGTTTTGCAATATATCGAAACTCATGTCCAGTTCTTTCTTACTGTATTTATGAGTTCAGTCATAGAAAACACATTAAAAGATATTGTCTATAGAGTTGAGAACATTTACAGAAAAAAAAACTCATTCAATATATTCTTCAAACGATTGGCGAATAATTTGATGTATAGTTACGATTGGGATCTGATATCAGTGCTAAACCGTAAGTCAGCTTAAGATATAAATTTTCTATTTATTATAAATATATTTACTTTAAATTTTAATAAGTATTAAGTAATATAACAAGAAATGACTCGTTTTTTAAATACTAATGATTGGTTTATAAATTGTCAAATATTTTACTGAAACAAGTTTTTTATAATCCTATGTTAAGATTGCGAACCAATATATTAGTTATGAATTCAAAGCATATCCTTTTGTAATTATAATTTGTGCAAAAACATGGTTTAAATGTTTTACCGAAAAGTTATATTTGTTGTGAAATAATTTATATCCAATTGTATCATATTTTGGCTAAAAGTTTACTCTAAAAAAATTAATTTCTTTTTATGTCTTCAAATTATAAAAGTCTTTTGTTATTCTCTTCTTTTTCTATCCATTGTCTGAACTTATTTCTCCACAATAATTGTACTGTAATTATGAACATAAATAGAAAAATAGTTTACCAAATGATCATCACATCCAACCAAATAAAAGAGTCTACCCTTTCAAACATTGCCCATAGATTTCTAAGACATAAAAACTAAAATATAAAAAATACTTTTAGCCAACACTTTACAGCAGAGATATTATAAGTAGTGGTGAATATTGTCGGCATTTTGCGTGAGTGTATGCCCTTTGAAATTAAATTATCCAATAAATTAAATGATGGCATAGAGTTAGAGCGAAGATATGCCCATAAAGAACAGAACACGCAATTCAAAAGAGAGCATAAAAACCAGAATCACATTCATTGCTAACATTTTCAAAGCACAAAAAAATAATATTTTCCAACATAACTGAGTCAGTCATTAGTGGCTCGTATTATTCGTATTATTTTTCTCTTCTTATTTTGCGAACTTTTATACCTATAATTCATTTCACAAATTATTTATTTAATTTTATATTTTTTGTGCATTATTTTTACTCAATTTGTTGTTTGATTTTATTCTTTAATGATTTTTATTTATATTTTCAAATTTAATAGAGAGTGAAAAGTCATAACTCTATAACTTGTTTAGTATTTTGTTGTCTATTGAGAAAAATCTTGAAAAAATTTTAAAATTGATTGCATGCTGTAAATTATGTTTTATAAATCTTTAATTCAAACAAACTTTAAAAATAAAATTTTTTAAAGAAGAAGAATAACAAAATTGTGTTATTTTTGGTAATTATTATGCTTTCAATACTGGAAAATAAGTGGTGCGAAGAAACGCATAACTTTTAATAGGGTTTACAAGAAATTTCTTATAGCCATATATTCTTTTGGCCATAACTGATGAAAGTCAGGCATATCTGAAAAGCGTTTGATTTGTTTGAGTCAGCGGGGGTTCAATTGCCTGCCATATCTGTCCAATTCGTTTATACGCGCACTAAATCTAATGCTATGATTGCTATATCTCTATATACATGAAATTATAATAAGTTATTATAACTAATATTATTACAATTGTGTTGATCTGTTAGAAGAAAAAAATCCCTCAAATATAATGTCAGACCATTTGTTGCTTTAGGAAAAAAATTAGTTCACTTTAAAGATAAAGATTTTTTTCACTTGAGATTAGTTTAAATCAGAGATATTGTAAGGCATACTAAAAATGAAGTAAACAAACCAGTGGCTAATTCAGACACTATTAGAAAGACTATCAAATCTTTTTTCTAATAGTGTCTGAATTAGCCACTGGTTTGTTTACTTCATTTTTAGTATGCCTTACAATATCTCTGGTTTAAATATTATTGTGATTTCTATTGCGAACGCACTGTTCAAAAGAGAGCCTAAACTTCTTTTTTTAGTATTGCAATAAACGTTTAAAAGGCTAGAAATCCCCTCATCTGCCAGTGCTTTAAACCATAACTGTTATCACTTTTAATAAATCATTTTGACTATTATTATAACTAACGCACACTTGTCTGTAATGTCGGAGAAATTCGTTGTGTTTTTTCATTTCTTATTCATTTTTATTCAATAAATCAAAGCTAGTTTTTCAAGTTTTCGGGGTTCAAGTCTAGGATCTCTTGTTTTTTTAAATGAATTTGTTCTGTTAATTTCTTCTAATGAATAATTTAAATGTTAACACTTTATAATCTGCGGCTCTTTTTAATTAATAATAAATAAATGTTTTATTAAAACTTATGTAAATCTCAATTAATAAAAATATATATCTGTTTATCCATAAAAGACTTAAATACTAAATAGTTATATGTATTTAATAATAAAACTTCTTTTACTACAAACAGATATTTTAAATGAATTACTTATATTATACCGGTATAAGTTATATTTTATCCGAAAATATTATCATTTTATTTCCTTTACTGTAAATATTTTCATTTTCGCCCAAACACTGAATCTAATGCCCGATGGAATTGATTAATGAATTATTTCTTTAAATAATTCTGTTCTGAACCATGAATTCTGTGCACTTGAATGCAGGCAAACCGATATTAAGTAAGGAATATATACTAAATAATTGAAAACACTGTAAGATTTGATTTGGCAGAGAGGCATAGTTTGATTATATGCGACTCCACTACTGCCTACACATGTAATTAATGATCACAGAAATCAAAAGATAAGTGCAAAAAAACTTTACGCACCAAATAAATTAAACACCTTGCTAATTTTTGTAAGTTATAAATTTAAACCACCACTATATTATACTCAATTAATTTTTAAAATTTAGCTCTAATATGTTAATGACCAGGCTTTCTAATAGAGGGTCCTTAAGGTCCTGATGCAATGTTTTCCAGTATATTAAAGTGCTATATGTTTGGTTCAATTTTAGTTAAAATAAAAACTACTCATTCTTTGCAATCCACTGATTCATTGCAATAGTAATGTATTCAAAGCATTGAAAATGAAATGGAATGGGAATAAAAAATTTTACTGCTGAAAGATAATTTTTACAAATATAATTTTAGAATAGAATTATGTTTTTGTTCAAATATACTTGTTATTTAATTAAAGCAATTGAATGAAATACTTTGCTTTTAATACAAAATTAAAAGCAATTATCGTATTTTTCAAAACAGGAATTGTTTACCAAAAATTTGAAACACAGACGATATTTTTAACACTAGTATCTGCTGTTTGATTGACATTGGCTATGATGTAAGCTAAGAAATATGACGTGGATATTTTGATATTAAATTGCTGTTCTTAATGCTCGTTACGAAAAGGAAAAACAGGGGTTTTCTCACTCTACTGTCGGAAAGCCTGTTAATGACAATTTGATTGACTTTTAAATATCTAGTCATTTATAACATAGTAAATCTCATTTTCACTTGTTTATTTTTTATCACTTAACCAGAGATTTCGCATAGCAGTCTGTTTAAACAAATAACATTGAATCAGAAAGACTAGAGTTTGTATGACTCACAATGCAAGTACGTCAAGTGCGGAGTAAAATATTGATTTTTTAAAAAACCTAAAATGTTAATTCAGTTTATAATTAACAATTTAAGAAATTTATAGCATGGCATAAAAATTAGAAGTCTCTCAAATTAGTGCTTAAAAAGTTACAAATTCAAAGTTCAAAATTACAGTATGTTATAATTATGGTTGCAAAGAGTGAAATATTGTTAAACATGAAACTTTCACCTCAAAAAAAATATTTTTCTCGTAAAATAATTAGTTTCAATCTTTCAGTAAAAGTTACACATAATTTTTCATGTATTTTTTTAAATTTCATGAAATTTTGCAACATTAGTTATAGTGATTTGTTCTAATAAAATCTTTTAAAGTAGAAATATTGATTCGAATAATTTAGGCTATACACCTCTTGGCGACCCCTGACTACCACGTATCTGTATGCAACGGAGAGTAGTAGGTAGACTAGGGTAATTAGACTGATTTCTAATTTGACAGAATTTACATAGACTATGACTAGGGTAGCTAAATTCCTGCAATTTAATCCCATTCTTTGGAAATCAAAATTTAATCCTTTTTATCAAACATCTTAATTGAAAATAAATGTACAATCTTAGAAAAAATTAAGTGTATAAAACATCCATCACAGCAGTTGATAATAATTTAATTAAATCTAGATAATTTAACCTAATTAAAATAAATTAATAAAATTAATCTAAATAAACAAAACTAATTAAACTAGATTACAATAATTTAACTAAATTAAAATTCGTTAAATTAAAACTAGGTCAAAATTATAGGTGTTATGTTACATTTGTTACACTCTTTTTTTAGATTTTTAAATTTCAATCATTTTCTTAGAGAAAGTCTATATAAATATATTTTAGATGTTATAAATATTTAA
>JAQFXN010000575.1:0-20541 GCA_034693365.1 Liacarus xylariae | reverse complement strand
AATGATAATGTATTTCAACGGAGACATCGAAGAAAAGTTGAAATATTAATTAAATATTTAATAATTAATGTTATCTTATATCAAAACTATTTCCTAAGATTACATATTAAAAAATATCTTATCAATTGAAGTTTTTAATTTTTCTGCCCGAATCCGTTAGACTATAATATACTACTACTGTAACAGCAGTAGAGATGTATATTTGGGTGAATTATAAAGCCATGAGATGTCGCACAAGAATTAAATATTGAAAATATTCTAACTTTTCATATGTTTTCAAATGATTTACTGTTTTTAATGTTGACATCAATTGATTGTAAACCAGAAATAATCATAAAATATTGGAAACAATAATTTGATTGGATTTGAAAACAAAACAATTTATTTATTTTACTCTAAATTTGGTTTAAATGAGAGATATTTTAAACTATTATTACTTGGATTTGAAAATAAATAGCTTTAAAACAAATGAACCATTGATTGAATGGTTTATAAGATTTGAATAATTTATAGCAAAATATAATATATTTTAAAAACTGTTTTTAGTTTTACTTTAATATAATTTTAATACAATTTATATAATGAATAGAAGAGAGACTTTATGTGATTATTTCGATGAAGACGTAGTCATTAAGAGGTCATCCAATGGTAAAGTGGTTTTCGGTTTAGTTATCGAAAGCTCTGAAAACGCGTCCGATTCTGAAGAGTCCTCTGATTCGGACGAAGACAGCGATGACGATCACAACAACCCATCGGTTGATAACAAATGGCATCATTTGAAGCCGGGATTCACTAAAATTGCTTTATATCCCAACGGAAACACTCTTGTCATCAATGAGTCAAAGGTATGATTCAATACTAAACAATAGATTTGTTTAATCTGTCATTCAATCAAAGGTCAAATTATACGATCGATCGCTTCTGAGTGGAGATGTAGTCCAAAGACTGGACCCAATAAGTCATAAATTGGTGCCAAACAGTGAACACGGATTCTGTAAATCCACTAAAATTATAGCAGCGCTTAAACTCTTGGGAACCGATAAAGTGATAGAAAACGTTGATTCAAATGAACTTCAAATGCTTTCACACATATCTGAAGATACGATCTGTTTATTGGACTCATGGCTCGGATATGTCAAAGATGTTAACCAAAAGATTACTCTTAAATGTAGTGACGGATCACTTCTGACAGTCTCTGATATAGATTTAAGTGAATTCGAAGATCTGTTAACTCAACGCGAGAACAACGACTCGGAGTTCAATAGAGACGACTTCTATATCGGACAGCAATTGTATGGACCGAAGAAAGACTTAAAGCACTCGAAATGGACTAAACAAACGGATCTAATGAAACATTTCATGAAATCAAACTCTTGTCGCAATTCTAAGATCAATGTTGTCGTCGAAGGCGTCTCTATTGATAGCGTTTCCATCAATTGGTTGTGTTGTCTCTCAGACGAGAGTTTGTCCAAAAATGTATCTCAAAATTGTGAAACAATTAATAATAGTCTGAAGAATACGATTAAAAATAAGTCAAACAATAGTTCTTTGAATGTTATGTCACATCCGAACGGAACTGTCATTAGAGGAGAAGCGATTCAAAGAATCAAATGTTTGAACTATTTTGCAAAGAGTTCTCTACAGATCGGACATCAATGCTATTATACTATAAAACCAACCGATTCTGTAATTAAGTTCTCTGAATGGGAAACAAAAGAATCGCTTAAATTATCTGAAGACATCTCTCCGGAGGAAGAGTTTGAGCCAAAACATGATAATGAAAGTAGTGCTGAAACGACTGAGAATTTGGCCAAAAAACGATCGATTAGTGAAAGCCTGTCGTTGTCTTCAATCGAAACAAATGATTCCAAAACTAAGAAAAAGCTAAAGAAAACAAAAACTCATTTTTCTCTTTCCTTAAAAAAGGTTAGAAATAAAAAACTGTTTGCATCGCAACGAAAGTCGCCTTATTTACTGCCTATCAATACAAGTGCCGGCTCTCGACTGCCCGTTGAAATAATGGCCACAAATACTCGGGTGACTGTGGTTTGGCAGTCGTCTGTTGTCGAGACAGACATTCCGTCCACAGCCCTATATCCCGTCCATCACATCGATAATCACGACTTCTTTGCCGGCGATTTCGTCGTTGAAAACAAAGACATTTCCGAATCATTCGATTACGGAGTCGTTCAGAAGTGTCACTCCATATCCAGAACCGCAACCGTTAAGTGGTTTTCAATGACTGCTGAATCACAAAGCGCTCAATTTGTTGCTCAACAAGAAGTCAGTGTTTATGACATCAAAGATCACCCGGACTTCAACTTTCGTTCGGGTGTTTGTGTCGTCAGAATATTGACCGATGAGGACGACTCACACCCGACCTCACGTGCCGGACAAGTGACTGATCTCACTCTCGATGGAATGTTGGAATGTGTTTGGCTCAATGGACAGACATCTATGGTATATCCGCAACAACTCATTGTTGTCGGAGATTATGTGAGATTTGAGTTCTTTTAGAAGTTATTTGAGTTTTTTATATAATATTTTCCATTATTTAGGATTCGGACGACTTGTGGGAAGAAAGCGATTCAGAGTTTGATTATTCAGATTATAGTTATAATGACAGCAATTGTGAGAGTTGGGAGACGGATGACGAGTGCACACCAGCTAATGACAAGTCTGTCCTTTTTTACCTTTACTTCGAATATTTAATTCATTTATTTTATGTTAAATAAAAGTTCAAAAAAGACTCAGAAAACAAGTCCTAAAAAAAGCGCAAACATTTCAAACAATCAGAGTTTGATAAGCCTTTTACATAGCGGTGCGACACAACTAGAAGGATGGCTCACAGATGGGACCGGAAAATATCGAAATAGTATCAAAAATCTGGTGAAACTAATGAAAAGAGCGGAAACGAGTACTAAAGAAAGCGATTCCTCACAAAAACTGTCGTCGAATTACACAAACAAAATGCAACAGTTGTCCAAACGTCTGCTCCAACTCTTGCCCTTTTCTCAAACACCTCAACCGATTGCCACTAATAATAATAATAGTAATCACATCAATGGTATTGAGACAAACGAATCGCAAAACACATCAGAAGAGTCGGCGACGAGTTCTCAAACGAATGTTAACTCATTTCTTGAACTCATCGATGACTTAAAGATTGAAATTTTGAAAAATGAAACCCAAAACCAATCGATTAATGGAGAAAATGTAGAGAATTTGGACAATAAGTCAAACGATAATTCACTGAAATCCGATATAATTGAGACAAAAGACAGTTCGCATTCAAACAGTTCTTCAGAATTGGTAGCAATTAATGAATGTCTGAGCGGAACAAAAGGAAACGTAATATTCTTAGATTCCGTTCCCGAATGTCATAAATACTTCAATTCATCGAATGAACCGAAAAATCCAAAAGAGTTTTTGAAACGAATTAAACACGAAATAACACTTTTGAAGAGTGCTTTACCCGAAGGCATAGATGTGACCCTTTTTCACAACCGAATAGATTTGCTATCAGTGCTCGTCATCGGACCCAAAGGTAGGCATTATTTGATTTATTGGACAATTATTTGAATTTTGTGTATTGAAAGGCACTCCATATGAAGACGGGTTGTTCTTATTCGACATCCAATTGCCTCCGACCTACCCATGGGTTCCCCCAAAGGTCCACTTTTTGAGTTTCTGTTCCGATAGACTGAATCCAAATCTGTACGAAAGCGGAAAAGTCTGTATAAGTCTTTTGGGCACTTGGAGTGGCAAAGGAACAGAAGTCTGGGCACCGAATTCTTCCAATTTATTACAACTAATTATATCAATTCAAGGCTTGATATTAGTATCGGAGCCGTACTATAATGAGGGTATGTTTACAATCAATAGTTTATTTTGTTCTCTAAACTCTTCACTAATCATTTCCTAATAATAAGTCCTTTTCAGACCTAATAATTAGAGCGAAGGCGCCATTTATTCTATAAATTGTGTGCAAATCCTGTCATTTAAAGCATATTCTGTAGATTTACTATTACTGTATTGAATTATTCCGTGCAAAACAGGTTATATTTTAAAGAATTAAAATATGCGGACCTATACCTTCCCTATACTATACCTTTTTTAGGATTTTAATATTTTTCAAACTACCCCTGAATTGGTAGAGACGATCCATTTCTGGTTTATTAATTAAAAACTAGAAATAAGAGTACGGTATTTAAGCGGTAGTCGAGTGATCTTATTTAACACTAAGTCCAGAGATCGCGAGACCGCTATTCAAAACACTAAGAATCAGAGTTTAATTAATTTATGCTTTGCTTTATTTGCAAAATAGCCGGTTATATCAAACAAAGGGGAACGAGTATTGCCAACGAAAACAGTCGGCTCTACAATGAAATGGTTGTCATAAAAATGATTCAATCCATGACTAAAATGTTGTCAACGCCTCCGAAAACATTCGATAAACAGATCAGAGAATACATTATAGGAATCGCAAATAAAATGATTGAAAGACACGAGAATTGGGAGAAAGTGTCGCAAATATGTATTATAAACTTAATTACATCCGCAGAACAATTGTATAAAAGCAAACAATTAATAGGAGAACTGCCTTTACCCCCATTTCCTCTATTGCCTGCTTCTCATGGTTTCTGTTTATCGTTAAACAAAGCGATCCAAACGTTTAAACAAACCCTTAATTCTTTCGATAAATAATTTTCTGATATTATTATTGTTTATATTTCTTATTGTATTCTAAACTTAAATAAAAAGTTGTTTTTAAAGAAAATTATAATAAAATTCATTTTTAATAAGAGATTACTTCGAAAGTCGAAAATAGAAATTAAGAGAAACTAATCAAACGATATAAGCGGTGCCTCGGCTACTTGTGCCGAAGTGTTAGGGCTTTGCATTTGTTGCGATGCCATGGCTTGTGATCCATTAGTTTGTGGCGGATTGTGTGCACTCATTGTCAGCACAGGCTGTTGAATGTGATTAGTGATCGGCATTTGAGGCAAAGTATTGGCCATCGATTGCATGTCATAAGGAGTTGGCTGTTGTGTCTGCGGCGGGTGTGGAGACTGTGCTGTCTGTGATTGTGGCTGAGGTTGAGGCGGACCCACATATCCATGCGCTGCCGTCGGCGGAGCAAACATTTGCACATTTGTTGGACCAGTAGTTGGAATATTGTTCGCCAAATAAGGATTGGGTGCAGAAGTATTCTGCTGTTGTGGAGCACCAGAGGGGCCAACGTATGGCATATAACCACCAGTTTGTGGACCATTCGAATACATCATTTGTGGAACGGGCGGTGGAATGGGCTGCGAGTGCGGCGACTGTTGCCAAACAGGAATATACTTCTGCTGTTCTTGTCTCAAAAGCATTTCCCGTTCCTGTTCTTGCATTCGCTGTAACGCAATCTCTCTCTGGTATTGGAGGTATTCCTGTTTCTTCTTCCGCATTATTTCCAACTTCTGTGCCATTTGTTGCTGTCGTATGAGTTCCGCCTCTTCTGCTTCTCTACGCAGTTGTTCCCTGTGCTCCTCTCTCAGTGCATCCAATGCCGCTCTGGCGTCTCTGATCTGATTCAACTTGTCCTGAAGGCCCTCGAAGTGGGAGCGGGACTCATCCTGTTGTTGTATAAACGCCAATAACGACGAGTGCATATTCGTTATGTTCATGAATAGGGACTGAACGGCACTGTCGTTAGCAATGGGACGACCCCTGAGTTGATTCGAATTAATTCGATTCACAAATATCTCGATCGCAGACTTGAGAGACGAGAGAAAGGCTTCCATTTCGTCGTCGATTCCATTCGTCATTTTGTCCTTCAATTTGTTGTTCACTTCTGGACTCATATTCGCAATGTTTTTATGTAAAGCCGTTGTGTTGTTATTCAACATTTGCTGCGGTTGTGGAGCACTTGGAGTCGGATTATTGTTGTGAACCGATTCATCGAATTGATAGCTCAGAGACTTCTGTTCCCAATAGTCTCTATTGAGATAACGAGACATTTCCGGGTCGTCTATGCTATTACTGGACACGGATTTGATCGAAGAGTCCAGTCTTTTAGGCGAACCGCTTGTCTTCAAATTGGATTTCGTGCCTCCAGTAGTGCTCACACTGTATGGCGAAGAGGAGGCCGAGAGAGAGCGTGTTCTGTGGTCTCTCTCTTTAGACTCGGCCTCACTTTGAGACAGAGCTAAAGCCAATTGCAATTCCTCTTCTTCTTGTATTTCTCGTTCAGTTTTGGTGGTTTCGGTCTTCGATTTGACGGCACTATAAGGCGACGACTCATTCGAATTGTTGGTCGAAACGGATTTACTGCCCGTTTGTTCGCCCGGTTTAACAGATTTATTCAATTTATCAAAACAGTCGTCACAAACGCGAACCTCTTTTTCGATACCATAACGAGGTATTGAAGACAACTTTGACGAACATTTGTGACAAAATATTTGTCCGCAATTACGGCAATGATGTTTGCGCTGAACCATTGAGAACTGAGTGCGACATCGATTACAACACTCCCCGTCGGCCCATTCGGGCGCAGAGTCGGCCGCAAACATAGCATCCGTTTCCTTAAGCACCGGAAACTTATAGCCTTCTATTTTCATCAGATTCACTGTGTCCTGAACTGCCCTGTGGTTCGGGTCATTGCGGAAGGCGTGGGCCCAGACCTGAATCAGTTTCAACACTTCGTCCCTAACCTTAGTATCGGATGACATCTTCACTATATCTCGCAGTTCTTCCATAAAAGCCTTACTCGTTATCTCGTTATGAAGAGCTGATCCACAGTTCTTAACACAAGACTCCAAAACCTAATCATTATTTCGATTAAAATTGTTTAGAAATTGAGCTCAAAGTGTATCAAAACACTAATTATTTATGTCAAGACCTGAAGTGCCAGTAATTCCACGTTAGGGTTCGTCGCGTATAACTTCTTCTTAATAGCATTGACGGCATATTTGGCTCTGAATTCAAATCAATTTCAAACAATTGTATAACAAAATAATAATATGTAATAAGCATTCAATCACTGTATGACTCACTGGACGTCGTTCTGTCTGATTGAGTCGCATATCTGAAGGATTGCATTCCAGTCCGGCTCTAAATTAGTAAGACTTGTGGCCCTCTCTGTCCCAAACAGACAATCAAATAGCGATTAAGCGATTGTTAATACATTTAAACAACATTTATATAAATACCCAATAATTTATCGAAAGTTGTCGTCGACTTAAACATTGCAATCGATTTAATGTATATTTCAGTCAAATCTAAAGCCTTTTAATTAAACAATAAAAACAATAAATTTATTCCTCTTTTGTCTCTATTGTTGTATTGAAGACAACACTCAATAGGTTTTGATTACAGTATTTATACAGTATATGAATGAAAGACAAAACAAATTATTGCAATCAATGTTCACATTAATGGCATAAACGCATAGATGAGTCACTCATTGATTGGCAGCTGATTTCGTCAAATGTCAACAAATAAATCATTCACTGATAACGTATGCAATCAAATGATGGCATAAAACAGTTTAAATATTTTTTGATTATTTATTTCAAATAAAGCTAAACATAAAATGAAAATAAATAAAATCTAAAATAAAATAAAAGTTTCAATAAAACAACTGATAACTGGAATATTTCTAATTTATCATCAGTTCATTTATTTTAATATTAACGTAAAAAGGGGGCATAAAAGTTGATTTTGTGTAACGCTATACGAGTGTTCACTGAGAAGGTGTAGCCAAGTATAGGCACAAATTGAAATACTCCCACAATATTTGTTTGAAAAATTTTAGGTTACTACTATTGCTATAATAAGTAGGGAAGTATTTCAAACGGGAACTCAGAATCAATAAATGAACTCACCTTCAATTTAGAATTAAGATTTATGTAAATACTGAAAAAATTAGAGACATGTTTCAGGGGTTTTTGGGGGTGCAAACTTTAGAAAAAAATCAGCATTAAATCTCATTTTATAGCTTAACCAAGTGATCAAATTGAACAATAGGTAAATATTTGTAAAGCTAACCTAAAGTCGAATCAAGTCATATACTAATTATTCTTCTGCTGTAATTGGTCAACGCAAACCAGATCCCGACGGTAATGTCCAGAGCAATATATGTTTTTTTACTAAAACAATATATGAACTGGTCTTCGTAAGTGGTTTACAAATATATTTCTATTGTTCAATTTGATCACTTGGTTTAGCTATAAAATGAGATTTAATGCTGATTTTTCTAAAGTTTACACCCCCAAAACCCCCTGAAACATCCCGTTCATACCCACAAGCTATACCCCACTTGGCTACCCCTGAAATTAAGTAATTTGGTATTTTTCAAAAATTAATTTAATTAAAAGTTGGGAATTCATGCTTTCATTCATTCTGATTTATTTTGGTTGCAATTTAATATTTAAAGTGTGCGCTTTATTGTATTTGCTAAGGTTTTGATAGGTGTAAACATTATGCCATTAGCCAAACATTGACCAAATTTCCAATTTTAACCATTTACCATTTGATTTGCCATTTTACCCAACCCTATACCCTCTAAAACGGTAGAGCTTAGCCACCCCTGTATTGAATGCAACAAATATTTCTCTTTAAAGTTTAAAAGGATTTAATTAAATGGAGAATAAGAGATGGCATTAGTTGTGATTAAATGACATGACTTTGCATTTGTTGTCATATTTTGAATGTTATTTAATATAATATGAAATGCTTTTTAAATCGTGTTTTGATTTGTCCTAATAGTGAAGTGAGGACTGAATCACTTAATACATCGTTAATGAGTTGACAGTATTTAGAAATTCTTTAATTTAGTTATTATTTTAAAATTGTTTTTTGAATTTTTAGCTATAATTTAGAGTTTATTTTAATTTAAGCGCAGTTTTAATGATAATTGAGTTTTAATTGATTTATTGAGAATGGATTCAAACGAGACTTCGAGTGAAGTTCTTCTATATATCTATGATATGTCGAAAGGAATGGCGAAAGCATTCTCTCAAATGTTTTTAGGTTTGAAAACAATTTGTTTTTGTCCAACACTTGTACTCAAATCCACTGCTCCTCTGTTTAGGCAAACAATTACCCGGTATTTGGCACACGAGGTATGTATTGATTGATTTGATTATTAGACCAATTGTTTGCAAATGTATTGAAGTTTTGATTCAATCGTTTGACACTTTGAGACTAGTCTTCAGTCAAACAAACGATTGAATTAAGATATAATCAAAACATTAAAAGTAATTTAACGTAATTTGAAATTTCTTTTAAATAACTTAAACAATACTTCTTTGCTATTAATGAATACAAATAATTGAATAAAAGCTTAATCAGTAATGAATTAAATGAATATTTGTTTGTTTGTTGTAAAGTGTGATCGCATACGACAGGGAATACTTCTTCGGCTCTTTCGGTATTGAGAGCTGTAATGCGGTATTAATTGATTGCAATCTATATATTAGTCGATTCACTAATTGTCTGTTTCTATGAATGTAAGGGCGAGACAACACTTGGAGAACCGGATCAAATCTTAACGCTGGGCACCAGTCAGTTGCCTTACAGTCTGTTTTTGGAGTACTTGTTCTCTTTGGGTGACTCGACCTATGCGTTAGTTTTTTGTTTTAAACATTTTATATGACATGAATTAAAAATTAATTTTAAAATATTACAATTCAAAGTCCCGGAACCTATGAATTATTTGAGCACAACTGCAATAACTTTAGTAATGAATTGGCATTATTTCTAACCGGAAAACCCGTTCCTCAGGAAATCATTGATTTGCCACAAGAAGTATTGAATACGTGAGTTATTAAGTAATTCTTATTGATTTGAACTTTTTTATAATCCTCGGAGAAAAGTGTGTAAATGAAACCGAATGGAAGAGAGGCTTAGGTTTTATTACTTCCGAAGTAATGAATAAATTGGCCAAAAAACCCATTTATAAAATTAAATAAATAATCAATTATAGGTATAATTATATAATGCTTTAGAAAAAAGAAACGAATTTTATTAATAGTTTAATAATATAGAGATGACCAAGGTTAAATGCAAAGGCCTAGAGATATAGGGAGGACAAGGTGATTACCTTAATTTAGTCTTAGTAGAAATTTAAATAAAATGAATCATATATTACATTAGTTTAATTAAAGTTTACATAATATTGAAAGAAGCGATTACCACAAGAGCACGACTAACATGTTTGTTTGATTAACGAATCCATTGCGCACTACTGAAATATTTTGTAAAATTAGCATCTTCATTTTCACAATGACATTATCCTTGTTTATTTGAAGTAAACAATTTAATCTAAGGGAATACGAAAAATGTATAACATTTGCCAACACTATTATTCTATATAATCCTATAATTATGTATAAATAATATTTATAATTCAATTTTAACATAATCTTTAAAATAAACTTGACGAAATCTACACCATGGACATTTGCTGATATATTTTTAAGTTAAATGATATATTAAAAGAATCCTGGTCAATACCTACAAGTCTAATGAACTTAATTAATAAGATTTATATATTTTTGTTCTTTTTTTATAAATTCAATTAAATCGATTCACTTTTGTGGCTTTTATTTATATTTAGTGCATTTGTTTTTAACATTTAGTTTCTGTTCTACATTTAGTTTTTTAACTGCGAGTTATATTTTAGACCAAATCCTATATTTAGTTGAATCTAAAATCTTTTTTTTTTGAGTTATTTTTGTAAAATATTTTGATAAAGAAGTTCGTTATTTAATACTTTTAAATCATTTTTTACTTAAAATTATTTCAATTCACGTTTAATTTAATCAAAAGAAGCAAAACAATGAACTTCTAGTAATTATTTTCTAGATTTGTTTTTGACATCAACTCTAAAACAAGCGAAAAATGAAATGAACGAATCATTAATATGAGCTTGTATAAATGAATTTAATATCAATTAAAATATGAGATCACCCACACCCTGGTAAAGGTTAAAACCGAATATATGTCCTCTGTTCTCGAAGTAATATCTATGCCATAGAAGCAAATGCTAATAGAAATTGGATCTGCATTTCTCGCAATTAGGCACAGATTGAATGATGGAAAGTATGACAGGTTTACAACGTTTTCCAATCGATTAAGTCTAAAATGTTATTGCCTTGGCCACACGAGCCTCAAAACAATTAAATGGGAACCGCTAGATAGTTTTGTGGGAAAATTCTAAGGCACAGATTGAATTATGAATGATTTTTGTCTATTTCGAAATATGTTAGTCAAATAACCCTCATTATGATGCATTCATATGAATATAGAAAGTATCAGCAATAAATTATATACTGTATGTCCCTTTTATATTGAATACATTGAATATGTGTTTTTATATCATTAACCCTGTTATGAACCTGAATAAATAAAACGTTTGAATTCAATTTACTACCAGATTCAAATGAATTGCCCAGGGGTAAGAATATCTTTTCCTAAATCCTATAGTATTTCTATAGGATATAGGAAAAGACATTCTTACCCCTGGGCAATTCATTTAAATCTGGCAGTATACTAAATTTTTATTGAAAATATCATTGAAATTATAAAATATTTTTGTTTACAAATAGTTGTTATTGTTTTTATCATTTCACATAAGACATTAAAGGGTCACAATATTTTATAAGTTTTAAGCTTATATTTCAGTTAGGGTCCACTAAATATAAATAGTTTAATTAATTTTTGATTATTCAAATTTCAGCATTAAGGGCAGGGCTCATCGCAAAGGAAAAATTTCAGTGGGTATTGAATTTCGCGAAGCTCGGCTATGACGTCACAAATTTTGCCAAGTCTAGACGTATAAATATATTATAAATTTTTGAAATTAATATAAATTTTTCATAAAATATCTTTATGACCGATATTATGATACTTCGAAAAATAATTTTTTGTATATGTGATCTGAAAACAGGACAGGAAAAAAAATTTGTCAGGACAGGACAGTAAAGATTTCAACAGGAAAAGACAAGACAGAAATCAGTTTGTCATGTTTAAATAGTCTAGTTTAGACTCCTTTTGATTTTTTCTATTAGTTTTGCAGAATATTCTGAAAATATCAAAAATACAACTTCTCTGCCGTAAAAGCAGTCGATTTTATCCATTCATCTCTTTCCGCATTTTTCTAACCCTCAAATGTTTTCTTTGGCAAAAATTTTGCTTTAATTTTGTTTTTGTCATTTTCGTATAAAATATTTTTAAAAAATAAAAATTGACATTTCTTTCCTGTGGATGCTTTTGGATGTTTGAGACTTAGACTTTAAGATAAAGAATATGATTTTTAATATTTAGAAAAGAACGACAAATATTAGTTTTAATGAAGTGAAAGTCAGAATTGGATAAAAACAAAATTCTCTTAATTATATTTACTATTCTAAAGAATTTAAGCATAATTGCTTTTTCATTCCCAAACCTTGACAAATATTCTAACAAAAATATTTATTTTATAACTATATTTCCCCGTGTAAAACAATAGGGTCTACTCAAATGGTTAGCCTTAAGCTGGTTTTAATCTTTTTAGGCAAATGGTTAGCCATTTCTCCTGTATAAGGAATTTTTCATTAAATTCTTGTATTTTGTCTAGATGGTTGATATTTTAGCAAAATTTCTACCCTTGTTTTTTTAGTTTACAGTAATTGTCATGCTCGATTATGTCCTTGCAAGCATATTTAGTAGATGAATAAGTTTACTGAATTTCACAGAATTTAAGAGAATTTACAGTAATTTATTATTTTACGAAATATGTGTAAAAGTTAACCAAAATATTCTTTGTTTAATATAATTTTTATTTATCTTATTGTTTATATATGCTTTTCTTTATTATCATAACACAACGCTTATAGTGTTTTAATAAATAAACCAGGCTAATATAATACACTATTTTTTCCTAAAATCTTAAATTATTTATTTTATTTACTAATTTTTATTTTCGTTGTATTCTTTAATTTACTGCAAAACTGTAAGAATTATCTGATAATTGTTTTGTTTGCTTTATAAACAATTCTGTGTCTGAACTCTTTTTCACAATTTGATTCAACAATCTTTTCCGTTCAAAGATTTTTATTGCATTTAATTTTTGAGACGAATCCCAATTTTAAAATAGAAAAGTTTGTTTTCAACCGATTATTCTATTCTTGTCCTATAGTTTTGAGATATTATACTCCTATGTAATGCTCTAAAAATATAATTTCAAGCAAACATTCCATTGCAATAACAGTACTGCACTGTACTGTACGGTACACTTAATATTTGAGAAGTCTTTCCCATAAAATGTTAATGAATTGAGGGTTTCGGTAAATCTGTAAGTTTTTTATTTGACAAATTTTAATAAATTAAGTTAACATTTGAATGTTTGTATGGCTGTAAGAATGTTTGTATAATTAAATTTAACAAATCTTGCAATTAATACAATAATTATTTTCCTTTTGTGTCCGACCAGTGAAGTGCACAGAATCCATCCCTGATTAAACCTTGTAATGATATGATATCAGAGTTATAATCAACTTAAGGAATGTCTACATTACTTTCAAAATGTCTGAATTTGTTTTTAAAAAAATATTCACTGAGGCGTGTATTTGTCAAATAGATATATAAAATGACTCAAATTAATTATTAAATTTAAAGCAATGGTTAGTTAATAATACACGACACCATCGAGGGTTTGGTGACGATCTATATTACTGTTACGGCCGCAGTGGCCACAAATGGAAACCAATGTCTTATAGAGATAGGAATGAACTATAGCGCATAAACTTTTTAGGAATAAACTTTGTTGACCAAGGAAGTATTCTGTATTACATCCCTGACTACAGTAGTTTCTATTGGTTTTCTTGCATTTTGATCTATATTTGTGGAACAGACTGTTCTAACCAGAATCGAACCATTAGTAGTAATGCAATGCCTGTGATGTAACAAATTTGGTTGCATTGCCTTCCATTTAAATATACAATATATTGATGTAAAATAGAGCAATTGAAAGAAATACTTTCTAATCTCTTAAAAGTTTGCCTTTCCTTTGCTCATTTCTACTTTTAAATACACCATTACTTTATGTAATATCTACTGTACAGTACATTATAAACTATTTAAAACTATGAGTTCATAATAGGCATTTACAACTCTACTCTACATATTAACTGAAAATGAATTTAAATTTTCAACAATTTTTAAATATATATTTAATTCTAATATAAAAATCCTGTAATTTAATTGCAATTAATTATGAAAAATGAAAAAATTATTACTAAATACTAAATAAATAATATTTATTAGTCTATATATCATTTGTTTTAATTGGAAAATGCAATTCTAAAGACTAGAGAACTAAAGAATCTATTAATAACTTTCTTCTTGACTCCAATTACGCGTTCTCTACATAACAGCGCTTTAGAAGGCGAAGAGATGCCAACCCAGTCGTGCACTTTCTTTTCTCCGTTATATCTCTAAACATTAGTTAACATTTTGTCGAAAAATATTTTTTCACAGACCTATTGGCCAAACATTGAAACTCTATTTGAATTCTCTAAGTATAAGACCAGAAGGAAGTGGTGTTGCCTTTAGCGGTGCCGTTGATAATAGTCCACAGCGTGAACTACAGGCCTTAGCCGATCAACAATTTGATGCTAGAGTTGAGTCAAATCAAAGACAATCTGAGAGCCAATCATTAGTTAGTCCTACAAAACAAACACAACAGACCTCTGAAAAGCAGCCAATAATCTCGAGTGACCTCAAAATGGCCAGTAATGAGACCGATGTGAGCGCTGCCGACAATAGTGAAGACAATGAGTCGAAGAGAGAGGAAGAGTTGGAGACGAAGACTACGACATCGACCCAAAGACGCTCCTATAAGTACGACGACCCACCCGTGGTGTTCAGGGACGTCGACGTAAGCATTGGTTTGATTTGTTTATTAAGTCTAATAACAGTTTAATACAACCCAAAGGGCGTAATGGCTATCAAAAAATTAACGGAATTAGTGTCCGATCTGTTGAGTGCCGAACAGTTGCAATATTTAAAAGAATTGGGCGAATACCTCGTGTCGGAAAGTGGCGCCTGGGCTCTCGGCAATGAGCACTTGGACTTTATTGCTCTTTTGCTTAGGTTTTGATTAATTTTATTCAATTCAATGCGATTTATATTTAAAATCTAAATCATTTCTATTCAGTGGCGGAGAGGGAAAGTTTGCCCCCAATGTTCCACTACTTGTGTTGGAAGTACTACAGGCGGCGGCTCTTAAGGAAGACATTGTGTTGGTCTTACATCAGGACCGCAAAGACCACAAAATCATGAGTTATATCAATCGAATCGAGTCATTGACTTTAGCAGAACAGGAAGAGACTGCGAAACTGCTGTGCAATCTCTGCGGTCAACCGACCACTTTTGATTGGCTCCTTTATATCAGCGAATGGAATGAAACCGATGGCCAATCGTCGAGCAATAGTAGAACCACAACGAGAGCTGCTGTGCATACAGTGCTTAACGACAAACTGACGACTTTGCAGAAAACCGGAGTCGCGTTGATATACAATCTGGCGCTCAAAGAGCTGTTTGAAGACACGGCCACAGAGTTGGCGACCGCTATTCTCCAGTTCCTTCACGGAGACCTACCAGAAGAACAAGGTTTGCCTCAACTGTTGTAGACATTGATTGAATCGAATAATAATAGAATTAATGATTGATTACAGCGTTTATGTGTTTGACTTCTATACTGAGATTTATGGCAATCAGTTATAATGATGTGCCGGCTTTGGTCAAAATGCTTGGCCCAGACCTCAACAAATTCAAGGGTAAATCTGAAAGAGTGGATAAGATCGTCGACGAAGTGAACCTTAAACTATCAACTCTTCCCTCTCTCTCTACCGGTGACTAGTTTTGCGTCAATCGATCGAAACCTATCAATCATTTTGTTATTCATAAGCTTTTTAGGAATTATTTCAAAACAATTCAATTGCTTTAAACCAAAACATTTGTTATTCTAATGTTTTTTAAAACTCATTGCTTTATATTTTGTTTGATTTTTTTTATTGAATAACTCAGAACTTATTTGATTGGTTTAAAAATTACTTAAATTAAAATATTTTCAAATAATTGGAAATTCATTGAAATAAGTTTTTTAAAAAATCTTTAATTTGATTTAAAATCTTTATTTGATTAACATTAAGTGATTCAGTGATGATAATTCAAACCTCATATGATTGCCTGCTCTACACTACTCTCCCCTTCCTCTCTCACCCTCCCTTTGACTTTCATAAAACTGGAAAACATTTGATTAAATATTGAAAACTAAATATTTTATATATTTTTGACCAATTCGTGAGAATTTTGTTAAATTGTCATAAATAACATTTTAAAGTAATCCCAAGACGTGGAGCTAAATATTGAATATCCGGAGCAGATAGTCATTAATGATAATTATTGATTGCCAGAACTTTGAGTACAATTTAAAATTCCATTTGCAAAAGTATGACAACAATTCAATTATAAGTCTACCTATTATTGAAATCATAATATAAAGTCTATTTCTGTGACTACAAAATTAAGTTTTATATGAATAATGAGAATATAAAACTATTATATTATATAATTCTCATTAATCTATAGATTTATATTAAGAATTTATTCTTTTACACTGTATTTACAGTATTCTCGTTCTTATACTCAAACAATTACTCAAATTAAATAAATCTGTTGGACATATACTATACAATCTTTTTCATTTAAAGGTAGCCCAGATCGGGCATATTTAACATAGCATACTGTATATGTCATCCTTTAATTGAAAAAGATTGTACATATGCTACTCTTGTATTATCTTTTATTAGTTTTTGGATTCACTTTACTTTATATTCAAATCAAAAAAGTTCTGATTTTACAATGTTTTAAAAATTGAATTAAATATTTATTTTTAAAAAATTCTTTAAATATTATTATAGTTTACAGTATTTATTATTAAACTTATATTGGGTTTGTTTTACAAAATCTCGTCATTTTTTTAAAAATTTGATGTAAATTATAAATGGTTTGAATCAATGATTACTTAATATATATTAAAATATGCAAATATTAAATCTTAATTAAAAAACTAATAATGATAAAAATGATTTTGTACTAAATTTTGAAAATTAATAACAAGAGAATATATTATTTAAATATCTCTTCAATAGTATAACCAAATAGTTTGAAATCAAGAAAATATATTTTATACAAAGCTATGATATCTTCTGCTGTTATTTGGAGTAAATATTTTTTAGTCTCTCTATAACTTATATTAATTTTGTTCTTATTTTCCCAAATCGTTTCATTCATTTTCAGTCTATCGGCAATTAATTTGAAGTCCTGTTCACTTGACTCTAGTTTTCCAATGAAATCGTATTCAACAAAACAGGGCTCACATCGCGTCCAAATGGGAGCCCAGTGTTCGTCATATTTATAAGTACTCGAACTTAATAAAAGTTTTACAAACTCTTTGAAAACTGGTTGCGAATCGTTATTAACATTCTGTTGACCCCTCTCTGCAACCATAATATGGTCCCAATATTTGGCATAAAAATATGGTTCTTCTGATCGACTCTTTTCTGCCTTGTCTTTGAAGGCAGAGACCAAACGAAGGAACGGATGTCTAACAAAAATTGCTTTAAAATAATCTCTACTTTGTTTAGTCGTATAAAACATAGGACTTATTCGGGACAACACATCGTTTGCATTCAAATGAAATGCAGTAATATTTGCGCTGTATTTCAATTTACTATCGCTTAAAATATTAAATAACCGTTTCAATGAAGTCGAAGCAATCTTTTGTACAAAACATGACATAAATTTATGTTTTTCATTGACCAAAATCGGACAGTTCTTTGTCGTACAATATCTATATTTCCCCTTATAGTTATTACTCGATTTTCTCCAAATAGATATAATTCTATGTTTTAATCCATACTTTTGGCAAAAATAATCCAAACGTTTCTTACGATCGGTTTGTGTTTCGTTGTGTGAAAATAGTTTTGTCGACTTCTAAGGGGAAAACGGATAAGTTTTTAGAACTTTTATTTCCCAAACAATACCCTTTGAATCGAAGTATTAATAAGTTTTGTCAAGTTATTAGTAGTTATGGCCACCAATTGTGTGCTGTCTATAAGCAGTGGTCTCTGTATTATATTCGGAAGCGGAATATGAATTATATCTTTTAAATAATTTCTATGTTTCGAATCACTTTCACGATTTGACACACTTTTAGAAAAAGGCCACGAATGTGATGAACTGTACATCAAATACAAAATTGTTAACACAATAAACGCTATTAATAAACTTCTTCTTAATCTTATATGCATTGAAATAATAGTAAAAACATGTTTTAATTTAACATTTGGAAAGTCAATCATTTTCTTTTCATTAAAATGTTTAGATATTTAATGCTATAAAACATTAATTATATTACTCTTACTCTAATGTTTAAAAAATATAAATTAGAATCAGAATCGAAAGACCTGTCACTGTAGTCATCACTACAACATCTCATTTGTAGTGATGAACATCATTGAGAAAATTTCCTAAAAATCAAAACATAAATTGTTCTGTAAGTCAATAGGATTTTAGTCAAACTGGTTTTTAAATAAATTTTTTGGATTGAAAACAAGGTCGAGGAATAATTTGGATATTCATAACTGTTATGGACATAAGTACAGTGTTTAATCTAAATGCTAAGAAATAGACCATCTCTAAATTGTAAAATGAGAAAATGTGCAACCGATGATGTCATTTAATTTTTAAAATTTATTGAATTTATACAGCCTGTACTGATGTAAATGATATTTAAAAAGTACTCAATTGCTATTGATATTTTTTAGCATATACTACGACAAAAAGAAATGAGACACTTGAAATGATATTTACTTTTTCACAAAAAATCAAAAATTAATACAGATTTTAGTGTATAAAAAAATCATTGTCAATATTTCATTAGTAATCATATCGATTGATACTTATGACTAGGGTTGGCAAAATACAAAAAAATTGAAAGTTTGTATAATACATTGTATACAATGTATTATACAAAAGTCTTGTATTATACAAAATTAGTTCAATTTTTTTTAATAACTGTTTAGGGATGATCAATAAAAGTGTTTAGCCAAAATATCTCCAAGTCTATGAAAAATTAACAAAATACTTCTCTATGAAAAAGAAAAACAAATTATCCCAGACAATTTTGAGAAAAAACGGCTCCAAAGTGAAATTCTATCTAAATTATTAGAAGAATAACAAAACTTCAAAATTCCTTCTTCAGTTAGATTCTTTCTTCAATTTTTTCACATTTTGTGAAGTTCCTATAGAATTCCTAGTAATTTTCCAGAATTCTGTCAAATTCTTTTAAATTCTTGCAGAATTATCTGAGATTCTGCCAAATTAAGTCATTTTTAATCAAACCCTACAAGAAGCACTATACGCCCTATATCTGTTACACTCTAATCAGTACTCTATACCCCCTGACTTTAACATCTTTAATCATCCCCTTTTAAGATTATCAAGATTATATCTTAATTTGGTGTAAATTCTTGACTCACTAGAAAAACTTCGTTCATATCTATAGTTTTCAAAACTTTCCCATAGATGGCGTTAGAAAAATACAATGTATGGCAAAAATTCATTTTGTATAATACAAGGTATTTTGTATCGCTGCCAACCCTAATTAGCAATGATTGATTATTAATCAAAATGAATTTGTTCAGCCTGAGCAATCTCACAAATATCAATAAAGTCACTAGCTAATATAATCTGTTATAATGAATTTTTACCATTAAATTAAGAAGAATTATAAAATATCAAATTTTAATCAATTTTAAATTAAAATTTATTTAAATATTTAGATTAGAAAAATAATTTTAAATTTATTTTGAGATATTTCTATATTTCATTAAAACTGTTTATATCTGATAAAATGATGACTATTGAAATGTTATTATTAATTATTAATAATTATTGAGCACCCTCTCCTGATCTTAACCCCATAGAAAATCTATTAAGTACTCTGAAAAGGATGTGTAAATCAATTAAAACTCGTAAAACCTATCTATTATTTGCAATCATTTGTCAAAAATGGGCTATAATTGATAAAAATCAAGATTTAATAAGAAATTTGGTTTTATCAATGAATAGTAGATATAATGAAGTGATTGCCAATTTCGGGGGAATAACTCATTATTAATGTATAATAAATTTAATGAAATTAAAATCAAAACAAATTATTAAATATCTATTCAATTAAAAACATTATTCTTGGACAATAAAAGGATTTAGAAGTACAGCCGGCACTACATGAGCAGAAAAGAAAAATCGTAGGTTTATATATTGTCCCAAAATCTGGACGGCTGTATATAAACATAGCCTCAAAAGCCAATTATTTTTAACAGGGATGTTATCTAGACGGTTTATTTTGATAACAGAGTAAACTTGAATCATATCTACTAATACTAAATCTATTAGAAAAAAATGTGAAACGAGATCTGTGTCTTTTGATTTTTGTGACAA
>JAQFXN010000574.1:0-20553 GCA_034693365.1 Liacarus xylariae | reverse complement strand
CAAAAAATTCAAAATTTTAGGTGGGGGTCGAAAACCTAACGGATTTGATTGGAAGATTAAGGCTTTTCTTAAATCTAAGGTGATTTTTGGACCTCTCTGATTTCCCACACCCTGCTAAAGGAGTGAAGAAGTATCGAATAAATAGTGCAATGTTTTGAAGATCTCCCTCTAAATGCTTATTGATTTTGACAATAAAACAGGTTTTATATCCACACAAAAATCGAAATAAGAGATCCAGATAACTTTGTATTTGTTAGGAAATTTAGCTTGTTTAGAAACTTCTTAATTAGCTTCTTAAAAGTATTTCCAGAATATTCCAATACTATATCCCGAAATTCGTTAAATATAAAATAAATGCTAATATAAGTTAAATATACAATATTTCAACAGAATTTATTAATATATATCAAATAAGGTGTAAAATAGTTTTAATAATTAATACTTTTTTTTATAGAACTAATAAAAATATTTGAATTACTTTTGATTAAGAGCTCAATTTTGTCCATATATTGTATAAAAACTTTGTTATTTTCTATGACTACAATTGTAGTTTTCATTAATATTAATAATAAAAATATAAATTAACGCAAAGTGGAAAAGAGCTAATGTAGTAAAAGAGAGTCTCAGAACCGACTAATAATATAATCTTATTATTTAATGTCCACTACTGAACACTCTGTGCCCATTAGAGTACAGCTGTTTCCCCGAAATTATGTCTAACTTTCTTTTTGTATGTCTAATCAAAACAGATCGATAGGGATGTGATGGCCAGTGAACTTCATCTCTCAGAGACCATTCCATTTAGACAGTCCTCACGATTTGCTAATGGAGTCAGTTTTCAAGCCTTGGATGAGATATCAGACGAAAATCGTGACAATAATAGAGTTAGTATTGAGTCAAAGAAGGCAATGGTTGTGAACACCGGCACCGCAACTGTTATCAGCAAATCCTCGTCCAGTGATAGCGACACCAATGATAGCGCCACTCGTCTTCTTGAAGACTCTCTGCAGGACTTCCGGAGTGTGCGATACCTATTGCTAACCCCCGGAACAACACACACGACTACATGTCTGAGTGACGAACCCTCCAATACTTCAGACGCTTTGTGGACACAAATGCAAAACTCATTGTCAAAAGAGATAAGAAACAGATATTTGACAAAAACCCGTTTCGGGCGAACCATAAGACGTGACTATACTTTGGTTGGATTGCATTGCTATCCCTCAGCCATCAAATTGGTGTTTAGTGTCACGTTATGTGTTCTCATTTGTACTTTTGTTCTCCTAATGACTATATTATTCGTTTGGCGTCACAACCAGTTCAGTGCAGATAATAGTGTGAGTGATATATCCCACAAGAATTGGTGGCGCGGATCCACTTTCTATGAGATATTCGTCGCCTCTTTCAAGGACTCCGACGGCGACGGCTTTGGAGATCTCAATGGATTACGACATAAGATCTCATATTTGAAAGAATTAGGAATAAATGCCATAAGACTTAACTCTATATTCTCTGCATTGGATTATCCGCACAGATATGATAATGTGTTGGACTTTCGTAGTGTTGATCCACATTTGGGCAAATTTAGTGATTTTATAGAATTGGTTCGAATCGACACTTTTTTCACTTATTTTTACTAATTTTTTGAGAATTATTCATAAGAGAGATGAAAGAAAAACAGGGAAAGGAGGATAGGAAGGAGTGCTGCACCAGATGTAGAGATAGATTTAGTCTAATTAATGATAATGTATTCGTCAATTTATATTCACTGTATATAATGTTTATTTTAGGTCAAGGGTTTACACGAATCCAAAATATATATTATTCTGGATATAAACATAGTGTCGACATCAGATCAACATCCCTGGGCTGCACATTGGCTTCTAAATAGAACAGCAGAGTATCAATATTTTTATGTTAACGCCAGCGATCATCCCATTTATGTAAGTTTATTAGAGATAATACACATTAATCTGTCTATTATTTGCTTCAAATCAATGATAACTACAGAATAGTCACTAAATATTATTTCGTTTCTATAGAATATTAGAGTATTGTGTCTCATATTTTTGTCTACTGTATGTGCATGTGTTAAGAGGCACTGAGAGGTTTAGATAGTAATTTATTGTCCACCAATTGCTTTGTGTTATTATAAAAGTGGGATAAAGTTGACAAAAAAAGAGGAGAAGAGAATTGTTTAGATTAGGAAAAAATAACGTATAATAGAATAGTTTAGAAGAGAAAGAGTCTATAACTATGAATGGTTTGAATCTATGAATGGTTATGAATAGAGAGCACAGAGAACACATGCATCAGTGCATTAGAGGAAACGGTTTCAATTGCTTTCTATATTCTTAATAAAATTTTCGATATCTTATTTTGTATAATACTATACATAGGATGAGGACTGGACTTCCACCCAATCGAAAGACAGATTCGAAACAGATTTTCTGCACAGAGATGTAAGTCCTTTCCAATCAGTTATTATTAATTGGATTTATGTTTTACCGAAATTTGTCTCAATTGCAAAGTCACACTTTGGCGGACGTCTTCATCTCAATTGGTCGGATCCTATAGTTCGCCATAAGATGTTGGATGTGTTTGACTTTTGGCTCCAATATATCGATGGCTTTTACTTAAAGCATTTGGAGAATCTGCACATCGATTCTGAGGCCTCACTCTATGATATATTAAGAGAACTGAGAGTTAGAGCCAACAGAAAGATGAGCGGCCAAGGGATAGGAGGGGTAGGCGCTCCTAAAGTACTAATATGTTCGAGTAATTTTGTGCAGAAAAGGCATAAATTGATGTTGAATTATATGAGAAATCCATTAGAGCCTAATGACCCCAGAATGAGCACAACTGGAAGGAATGGTAGGAATGGCACCAAATTTGTTGATATCAACGCTTATTTTGATTTAATCGATTTCAAACTGAACATTGATATAAACAAAACCGAAACAATTAGAGATCAAGTGAACGCCATATTCCTCAATAGTCCGCACACGCCTTGGATTCACTGGAGTGTCGGTGATGTCGAACGGTATAACACTTTTAACTCTTATCCAACTATATATTTATTTTTCAATACACTTTAAAATTCTTTTCATACATTACACCGACCTTTAAATGATTTGAAGCGCAATAAAAGTTTTATATTTTCAATAAATTCTGTTTTTATTAAAATATATTTTTTTGTTGTTGAAAAACTCAGATCTCGTTTGGCGACAAGAATTGGTGTGGAATACACAACTACTGCTGCTTTCCTTCTAATTATGTTACCCGGAACTATCAGCTTGTTTTATGGGGATGAGATAGGCCTTCAGGACACATACGATTCCGTTTCACATAAGGTAATACAATAAGCAAATAATCAAAGCAAAGCCTAAGTTAATGAGTAAACGCACCGAAAAAAATCAAATGAATGAATCGTTTTCTCTCTTATTTAATATATATCAGCAATAAGTCAGTCGTAAATGAGAGAGATTTTCACTTTATTATTCGCATCACTTTATTATTATTATTTGCTGACTTAACCCAACAAATTCTGTTATTCTGTGAACAATAATACTGTTCCACAATAAAAGAAGTGAACGAAATGAAAGAAAAAGCCAATGCCTTCCCGAGTGTAAAGATTTTGCTTCAAAATAAAGTATTTATTAAATAATAAAATGAAACTTTATGTGTGACACAAATCTATTTTGAACTCTTCAGAAATCAATGATAAGACTGTTTGGTTAAGTTTATTCAAGTGCTCTCTAGTTGTGTGGACACGGGATTCACAATTATTAAATGTCTAGAAATTGTTTTAATACTGGAAATTAATTCCCTATAAATCAAAACTATGATTCCTAATAAAGCGATATTGAGATTTTAAATATTAATCCAGATTAATTTCAATAATTTCTGAATTATCTAGACTTCATTTTACAGAATATTTTTAAATAAATTGCAAAATAAGTCAATTCGATAGCAATCTTTCATTTTTATAAGAGATTACTATTAGATTAGAAAATATTATTAGTCGTTGACGTGTATTAAGTCTTGAATCTGATTCTTGAATTTGACATTAAGACCAAATTTTTCAACTCAATGGAAAAGATATAATCTCATCGAATGATTTATTTCAGTTTATTTCGAGTTCCAAAATCTATATATAAAAGGGAATACACTTTTCATATGTCTAATGTTTGTTTGTCTATCAATTCTTACTCTTCTGTATAGTTGTAGTCATCCAAACAATATCTCAATACAGTTAGAATACATAACTTTAGTTTTAGTTTTTAACAAAATAGTAAATTTTCTGTTCAGCAAAATCCTTCTCTTTGGCGAATAAAATCAATCCAATGTCAGAAAAGAGGCAAATCTTAAAAAATCATTAGTGTATGTCTGGTCAGTTTGTCTGTTAAAACCAGTGATGCAGTGATACTCATTTATAATAATAGCAGTACTTTGTTGTTATTGCATAGAATATATTATTTTTAAAATTTTTCTTTGAGATCCAGGGGCTATAGCTAAAATATTATTTATCACCTTAACAAAATAATTATCAAGAATTTCCCAATAATTTGAAATAGTTTTCAAGAATTTGATTAAATTTGAAGTAAATTTCTTTGAATTTTAAAATCAATTAAAACTTAAAACTTACAAGAGATTACTCTAAATCTTCCCTGAGCATCCCTGATTACAACATAATAGAATAACTGTACTTTCATTATAACTTAATGCTGTATAAGTATGTGACAGCACACAGACATCGGGTCTGCAACATTTTCTATGTAAATATTGATCTAAAAGTCTTTCTACAATATATCTGAGGAAATAAATTCATAAAATTCTTTCAAATTAATATTTAAGCTATGATTATAGTATACAATATATCATTAAATTATATGCTTTTACCAATTCCTCAGACAATATAGGAATAGATATAATCTAAAACCTCTAAATAAAAGATGATATTTTCAGAATTTATTAAACTTCAGTGAAAATCAAATTTATTCAGAACTTATCGATTCATTAGAGAGAAATCAATTATTTTCAAATATTCTTTTGCCACAAATTTATTAATGAAATCAACAAATAAAGTATCGAAAAATTAGTTGACGTTAATTAAATGATTTTATGGATTAATTGTTTGCAGCACTGGATTAGAAGTAGTGAACAGGAATTGAATAATTTATTTGAGACATTCTCACAATTTAATGAATCAATTAATGTATGTCTGGCTTTGATAGGAGTACAGGGGCGGTCAACTCTGTCCAATGCAATGGACGTCTAATTTAAATGCAAATTTCAGTCAATCCAATACAACAAAGCCTTGGCTTCCAATTCATCCGAATTATACACAAATAAATGTTTTGAAGCAAAACGAGTCAATTAAGCGATTCAATCAATTGACTGCATTCAGAACAGACAACTTCGATATGGAATTGGGAAAACACGGCAACTATTTGTTCCATTACATCGACGACAATCAGATCGTATTCGAGAGATATTTCGACAGAAGAGATACCGAAGACATCCGATTCCGTTATGTATTGTTCGCCAATTTTGGCACAAAACCTAAAGTAAAGGACTTTTCAGATAAATTTCATTTCTCTCGCATTAAAATATCGAGTTTTGCCAAAAGAGAAAAACAATTCCTTTATATGAGATCATTGAGACTCGACTCGGGAGAGGCTATGATTGTCGAAGTGGACTGAAATGATTGAGACAAATGAATATTACTCTTATGACAAATACAATACTTTTGTGTACCATTTATGTAGAGCTCTATAGAACTACTGTTAATGTCTCTCTCTTTCTCTCTGAAACCGATACTTTTGAAACATTCTCTGCAATCCGTCCACAACAACAACAACACTAACACTTCTGTCTAACTCTATATTCCTTTTCCTGTTTATTCGTTTCCAATTCATTATCAATATATTTAAGAATCATTTGATAAGATATTCATTTTTCTCAAATCACGAGTTATTGTAAATTAAAATCAAAATTATTGTAAAAATACAGACAAATAATAATTATTCTGATTATTAATTAATAAAAATATAAACAAAAAGTTTAGATAAAAAATGAAATGATTTAATAATTTTTTTTGATTGAATTTTTCGATCAAAAAATATAAAATAAATGAAATATAATTATTGATTGAATTCTCAAAAATTACGATTAAATTAGTAATTAGTGATCAAAACTAAACTCATTATAAAAATTTTATCGATGAGTAAAATCGACAAAATATAACATTTTTATTATTACTAAAGCATTCATTAGTTTAATTCATTCGAGTCATGAAGCGGTGGATATGGGCGCCGATGTGTTGGTTGTCGTGTTGTTAGTCGATGTAATGGCATTGGATGTGCTGTTATTCTCGTCATATGAGTTACCGTTGACCACATATGCCGTTCCCAAGCCGTACAAATGGCCACAATATTTTGCGTCATCGATGTTGTCCTCAAAAAACATTTCTCTCATTTTGAAAAAAGCTGCGCCGGTTAAAAGGCTATCACTGCCCGCCTGGTGTTGGGGGCCCTTCCGCTCCAATTCTAACTGCTCTGCGACCTAAACAACAATTCAAACACAGATTTATTAGAATTCAATTCAAATAACCGATAGAAATATATGTATATCCCATACCTCCTGTAGCCCTCCCTTTAAATTTTTACAGCTTTTCATCAGATATTTCACGTCATATATAACCGGAAAATAAATCCGTAATAATTCAAAAAACGTCGACTCCTGTGAGGGCAGGTTCTGATCGGTCAGAATCTTCAATAGGTATCCGAAGTCATATCCGCTGTGAAACGAAAGCCACCGAACGTTTTCACACAACACAATACCCGAACTCATAAGTAGTTCTGCAAAATCGTAGGGATCTATGCCTTCGTCCTCGTGTTTCTTGAATTGTATGCCAGAGTTGGTCAACAGATCGATGGAGTCCTGTGCGAACATGTCTTCTGTCAGATTGAACTTGAAGTTGAACTGCCAGGTCGTGAACCCTATGGGTGTTTCGCCCTTTGCGTTCAGGAATGTCAGACCCAATTGGATGATCTTCAAGAGGTCAACGTTACACCTCAGCAGTTGGTACTGATAGTCCGAAGTGCTCCTGAACTCGCCTATAGGTCGGGCCACAACTCCCGGGAACTCTGTGTCCATCGCAACGAATGGGAATTTGAGGACTATTTTGCGGATTTCTTTGAATTCTTCCATTAGATTAGAGGCCCAGACGTCACGAATACCACATTCTTCGTTAGACATGAGATTAGGTGAACTGTTCTGACCATTGCTTTGGTTGTTGTGGTGGCCATTGGTTTGTTGGCCAATAGTTGGCGCCGAAGGCATAACGTATTGCGTCTAAACTCTTATATCACTCACTCTTTTGTCTCTTTCTCTTCACTTCTTTATCACTGCTTTTGATTTACATTTACTGTAAATAAAAATATTTATTATTTGTTTAAATATTTAAACAATTATTAAAACTATATATAAATTAAAATTAATTCAATGAGAAAACAAAGTAATAATGAAATTGTGTTTCAAAAGACAAACAGTTATTGAAATGATTTAACAAACGATTGACTAAACAATGCATTCGTTGCTAACCTTTATGTGGTTTTTGTGGAAAACAGATATAAACGCAATACTAATGGCATTCATCAGACAATTAATTAGTTATTTAAATAAAATATATCTTTATTTACAAATGTTTATTGAATTCAAGTACGAAAACATTTTTTGCGATATATTCACTGAAATGATTGCATGCATTCAACCAAATGTCTGAATCATTTAATACCCATTCCTCACAAATAGCGTTACGCCTTATGACGGATGAGAACTAATTATTTTTATTTATTAATTTACACTTTATTTCAAAGTGTTTTACTATTATTACAACAAAATATCATAAAATAGAAACAAAAGATTAAATAAAAGCATTTTTCCTCCAATTATAACACATTTTATTATCATTTTAGTTATAATTTGTTGATTACATGCCAGTGCTCTCGATATAAAACTTTATATTCCAAGGGCTCTGACATTAAATGTTATAAATAAAAACCAAAAATAAATAAAAACACATAAATCTAAAAAAGCGATTAAACAAATCAAAGATATGACGAAAGAATTGTTATAAACTCTTAAAATACAAAATATTTAATTTCAATTCAAATCAATCAAAGTTTTTATTGACTAAACGTATTCAATGAAAGGACTTTTCCAATAAAGTGATTCATAATAAGGATTATATAGAGTAGAGAATCGAGAGATAAGTCAAACTTATTTGAAATTTGCTATGAATTTCAATGAATTCAGTATTTATTGAAATTAAAATATAAATAAAATCTTATAAAAAATAACTTTATATGAGTTTAATATTTGAAAAAAAGTTTAAACAGATTTTCAAACAAAATAACTATTTATAAGAATTGGGGAAAAAGCAGTTCACTATAGAGAAAATGTAACTTTCATTGAGTGGCCGTATATTTGAATGCCTGACAATCAGACGACACTTCGTTTGACATAATTTTTTGTTTATCTCTGAAAACCGTTTTATTTTGTCCGACAATTCAATTCAATTCATATAATTTGTTAATTCATTCCACAATTAATTGTTTGTTATTTTAATTTATTTTAACTCAAAAACCCATTCATTCCTTAAATTATATATAATTTTAATTGAAATTCAATTCATTTTTGTATTCAAAATAACATTTCATTAATATTTACGACAAAACAAAAGTCTGAATCAAAACAATTCAACGAATATTTAAAAAATAAAAAATTTTGTTTAAGTTTTAAATCAATTGAAACAAAAATAGTTTTATTATTTTTGTTTGTTTTAAGTGTAAATGTTTTTATAGAAATTGAGCATTAGTTGAATGCGGAGGCGATGGCACGACAGGCCGTTTTCCTTAACATTTATGATATGGTTTGCTATTAATTAGTGTTTCGTTTATTGCAATCAAAATAATTGTAATTTAAATCTTTATTAAAGGCTTCGATAAATCAATATTCGTCTTCACTTGGAATTGGTATTTATCACTCAGGGGTTCAGATCTACGACACAGGTTTGTCGTGTTATACACAATCGATTAATTATCTTATTTTATAATTGAATTTAAACCCATTGGTATTGTGTTGTGTCCAGAGTTCGCATACGGCGGCCATCCCTTCAGCTTTTCGGGTATATTTGAAATGTCGCCCAAAGACGTGGAATTACTGGGAGAGGAGACCTACAAATTCAAGTGCTGTTCAACTCATTGAATGCTTTAATGTTTTATTCATTACTTATATTTTTAATCTCTTCAGAGAGTCTCTACTCATCGGTTACACAGACTTCAGTCGACACGACATAAGCGAAATCATAGGCGAAATGGGGAACGAATACAAAGGAGACAAATACCATCTTTTGCACAGGAATTGCAATCATTTCACTGAAGCGTTAGTTAAGGTATTAAACAAATTATTAATTTTGTTTTAATTGTTATTTAATATAATTCTTAATTAACAATCAATTTATAGACAAAGTATTGAATAAAATGTTTAAATAATTAACAGTATTTGTGCGGAAAATCGATCCCTCCCTGGATTAACCGATTGGCGTATATAAGCACTTGTGTGCCATTTCTCGAACGATGTCTTCCAAAGGAATATCTCATACCTCCGGCTCTGGAGGAGTCCATCAGAGAACAGGTGGCCAACGATAGCTCTAAAGAACAAGAAGTGATAAAAAACAAACTCTGATTAACATTAGATTATAATTGAAATGAAAGTCCAAATCATTAGCTATTTTAGTATTTTTAATGAATTCTTTTTTAAATGACTTTTTGCTGCCTTATTATACCATTCATTACATACAATATTATATACAAAACTGAATATCCGACTAAAAACGTTTGCCATAATTAAATTAAACTAATATTTAATATAAAAAATGCTCACAAAGTGTCAGAATTGTTCACAAATTGCAGGCATTTGTGCCAAAAGTATAAACAATATTGAATCGATTCAATTCACAAACAACTTGTATTAATAATATGCAAAATATTAATATAGAAAATACAATTTTTAATTATGATTTTTATTATATTGTATTACAGAAGGCATAAAAAAATTAATCTTTATTTTCACTAATTTTCACATGAAATAATTTTTTTTGTATTAATATATTTAAACAGAAAAGTATTTGGAATTAATTTATAAAAATTTACTCTACATTAACAACAATTGTGTCTCCATTTTCGATAGAATAGAAATTTAAATTTTGCGACTCTTTATCTAAAGGACACTCGAAGTTCTGTAAAACAAGAAAAAATGTAAAATATTTTAAAATTAAATAAAAAAAAATATTTGCATTTTATACCTTTGAAGTCCACAAAAGATTTATATCATAATTGAAATCGATATCAAATAACTTTCGAATAATTGTTTTGAAATTCGTTATTGAAATCGAAGCTATTTTTAAGTTTGAAAAGTATTTTTATAATTTAAAAATTGAAAAATAAAATTTTTTGATGAAATACCGGGTATTTTCTTATCGATTGTAATTTTTTCGTCAAAAGGGTTTCTTATTTTGAGGGCTAAAAGAAGTTTAGATATCAGTAATTAATTTATTTTTTTCTTCAAAGCAAAACATTTTGATTCAAGACTTACTCAAAAACTTTTTTCTATTGACTTCTGCTTTCGATATAATTTCCGAACCAAAAGGTATTCCATATTTCGATATAATTTCCTCAAATCTTGGATTGTCTGACATAAAAGACAAATATTTGTCTTCATTTGATGTTTTGTTTGTCTCATATTCTTTGAATAATTTCCTTAAATAACCGATTTCTGCATCTCTTCTAATATTTTCGGTTATCTTAAAAAATAAATGAGATTTTTATAAAACATTTATTTAGAATATAATTGAGAATTACTTTTTCTTTATTAAGGAATTTCAAGTTTCCAATTCGAGACAAAATATATGTGAAATTAGTTTCATATTTTTCGTTATCAAAAACCGGATTATTTTTAATCAACAGATTATCGAGTTTTTCAAGTTTATTCAGTTCTGAGATATCTCTCCATTTCGACAATTTATTATTACTGATGAGGAGTGACTCTAATTGTGGAAACAGTTTTGTTTTGTTATTGAAATCTGAGTCAACAAATCGTATTTCCTTTAGATTACAATCGCAAACATTCAAAGTCTTGAGTCTGAAAACCAAAATAAGAAATATATTTTTTAAAAACAATATAAGATTTGCTGAAAGGGATGGTATAGTTAACTGTGGCAAAGATCCCAAGTGACACACTTGAGTCCAGTCCTCAATATTATTATTGCAAACACTCAGATATTGCAAGTGTTTGAATATCGGTAGTTCCGGTGCTCTCAACTCTCGGATTCTATTTCCCCAAACGTCTAGTCTATCAATGTTTGGCCACATTTGAGCACAAAATAAAATATCATTCCAGTCGTAATCAATATTATCAATGATAAGGGTTTTAATTGATTCAAACGACTTATAATCTAATTCTTCTCTAACCGGAAGACAGAGTTTATTATAACTCAAAACCAAATCATTTAGAGATTCGATGTTTTGTATGATTTTCGCCACTTCTGTCCAATCGGTCAACAGATTGTTTGACAAAACCAATGTTTTAATGTGACTCAAGGCCTGCGCCAGGGATTGGCAGTCATTACCGCAATGAGAGATATTCATATGCGAGACATTGACTTCAATCAAACGCTCGAACGTCTTCTCAAAGCCAACCAATTCTATAGTTCTGTTGTTTCCATCCATTTGTGGTAAAGTGAGTACATCTTTGGGTGCAACACATGTCTGGACATATCGTCTCTCAATTGCAGTCATAAATGAGATCCCGTTTTGGTCTTCCGATTCGGCCATCGCTTTAACTGATCAGACAATAAGACTTAATTCAATTGTTTTTATGGCTTTTGTTATGTTTTAGTAGTATTTGATTAAAGTATAAAATGTTTCCAAAAGTATTAAATATAAACAAAATATAATTTATGTCCAATTAATAGCTTTAATGACAGCCTTTTCTACACAAAAGTTATTATTTTATAACAAATGCAATATTTTTTTTATCTTAAGATAACTTTTTTTGTTTGTTTTTTAGAAGTAATTAATGTCTTCTTATTTGGAGTTATTTTTAAAGCTTTACTTCAAAAGACTTTTAGCGATCAATGGAGTGAAGAATTTTTAGATTAAGTTTTCATTAATTGGTCGCCAATAGTAACAGGACTTGGCTTTTGATTGGCTTAAAATACATTTATGTTTAGTCTGTCTGTGACTCATATCTGCAAACTATTCACTCATTGCATACGTCTATGGGTTTGAAACAAATGAAACCATTTATTAGTTCTGCGATTGAAAGCCAATACCGGTTTAGACGTCAGACTCGAGTATTAGTGGACGTAATATGTGTTGGGATTTGAGTGAACGAACTCTTTGGCGACAAATCACTGATCACTGAGTAGTGACTCAGGCGTTGTATGCGTTGTGTGTTTGCGCGCCATTTGCTGTCTATAAGGAGGACTGCATTGACTGTAAGACTGCATTCAATTCATTGTCTGTTAAGTAAACGTATAAACCGTTTGGGCGTTGGTTTCACTCATTCACTCAAAACTATATTTGAAATCAATTTTTACGTTAAATTGAATTTTATTTATATTTTAATTAATATTGAATTGAATTATCACTACTAAAGCGATACAATGCGAGAGATAGTGCACATACAGGCGGGTCAGTGCGGGAACCAAATCGGGGCCAAGTTCTGGGAAGTGATCAGTGACGAGCACGGGATCGACCCGACGGGCAGTTACCACGGGGACAGTGACCTGCAGTTGGAGCGGATCAACGTGTACTACAACGAGGCGACCAATGGCAAGTACGTGCCCCGGGCTGTGCTCGTGGACTTGGAGCCCGGCACTATGGACTCGGTCAGGTCGGGCCCCTTCGGACAGCTATTCAGACCCGACAACTTCGTGTTCGGCCAATCGGGTGCCGGCAATAACTGGGCTAAAGGTCACTACACCGAAGGTATGACACGTTTTGGCTTTTCTTGAATTTGTTTTTTGCACTCATTTATCGTTTCCTTTGTTTGCGATTAAAGACTCGTTTTTTAACGATTTTTTTTTGAATAAAAATGATTTGAATTTCATCTAACGATTGAATGACTGTCCAAAACAGGCGCTGAATTAGTGGACGCAGTGTTAGATGTGGTTCGCAAAGAGGCCGAGAGTTGCGATTGTCTGCAAGGCTTCCAAATGACCCATTCATTAGGCGGTGGAACCGGTTCTGGAATGGGAACTCTACTCATATCTAAGATCAGAGAGGAATATCCGGACCGTATTATGAATACCTTTAGTGTCGTTCCCTCTCCTAAAGTGTCCGACACTGTTGTCGAGCCATACAATGCAACCCTTTCTGTCCACCAATTGGTTGAGAACACAGACGAGACCTTCTGTATAGACAACGAAGCCCTGTATGACATCTGTTTCCGAACCCTTAAGCTCACGACCCCTACCTATGGAGACCTAAACCATTTGGTTTCGGCCACAATGTCAGGAGTGACGACGTGTCTTCGATTCCCGGGTCAGTTGAACGCCGATCTCCGAAAACTGGCTGTAAATATGGTTCCCTTCCCTCGACTACACTTCTTTATGCCCGGTTTCGCTCCCCTCACATCCCGGGGTTCACAACAATACAGAGCCCTAACTGTTCCCGAACTCACACAACAAATGTTCGATTCGAAGAATATGATGGCCGCCTGTGACCCAAGACATGGCCGATATCTGACTGTGGCCGCAGTCTTCAGGGGTCGGATGTCAATGAAAGAAGTGGACGAACAGATGCTTAACGTCCAGAATAAGAACAGCTCTTACTTTGTTGAATGGATACCAAACAATGTGAAGACAGCCGTTTGTGATATCCCTCCCAGAGGTCTGAAAATGTCCGCCACTTTCATCGGCAACAGTACTGCTATTCAAGAGCTCTTTAAACGCATTTCAGAACAATTCACAGGTATTTGAGATCTTATAGTATATTAAGTGCAGAACTAATAGAAGGACTGTTTGTCTCGACTTTATAGCTATGTTCAGACGTAAGGCTTTCCTCCATTGGTATACCGGCGAAGGTATGGACGAAATGGAGTTCACTGAAGCCGAGTCTAATATGAATGACTTGGTCTCTGAGTACCAACAATATCAAGAGGCGACCGCTGAGGACGAGGGAGAGTTCGAAGAGGAAGAGCCCCAACAGGAGGCTTAAGACAGCTGTCGTTTAAAGATTTCGTTTCTTAAAAATCCTTTTTTAAATCAAAATTTTATTTAAGTCTAAATTGTATCGAATTATTACTTCTCTTAAACAGCTTTTTATATTTCATTCCAGTCTTTTTTACCGCTAATTCTTCAGTCATTAGATCTGATTAAATGTGTTTTTATTACTTAAATTAGAGATAAATTTTTATTGATTTTTTTGCACTAAATGTCAAAATTGTTAAAATAATAAGAAAAACAATTTAATCGATAATATTCTCTATATTTGAAAAAACAGTATTAAATGAAAATTAAATGTTTTTATGATTTATAAAAATAATTTTCTCGAATAAACTAATGGCTCCATCACTGCCACAAACACTCGTCTTTGTCTCTCACATCCGGTATTTGTGTCAATCAGTTATTGTAAACCTTTGTGCGAATTAATACTCAATAATAAGTTGGCTTTGATTTTGATTAAAATATTTTTATTCATTTTTGTATGTAATCTAAGCGTTAAAATCGACAGACATTTCGTGAATCATTTGATGATTTTGTCTGACTTTTCAACCTTTAAAACCATTTGAGTTCAACCAATCATTTATTATTGAAAAACCGGATTAATTGCAAAATACAATACATAAATGACCCCAAAAGGGGGCACAACACAGGCCTCAAACAGATGAGCACCGAAGGGCACAAATACTGGTGCAAAATGTATTCAAAAAAGCCGTTGATTTACTTAAAGGGAATCTATAATAAGTCTTATTGTAATTTAGAGATTATTGCAATCATTTATCCAAAAACTCGTTACAGTTTTCTATTAATTATCAAATACTGTATTAAGAATTTGAATTATGAGTGAAACAAAGTGCACAGTTATCTAAAGATTATATAAAAGGCCAGAGATTAGTAATCAATGAAAAGATTGCAACACATTATGAAATACAAGATTATCTTCACAATTCAGTGCTAGACTACCTAAAGTTCGCCTTGTCTTGTCCCGTCTTGGTCTTGTACAGGAACAGGACAAGACAATATATTTGTCCAACAATACGGGACAGGACAGGCAGGATTGAAGTAAATCTTGAAAAATAATGCTTCAATAGCGATAGCGATAGTGAACAGCTTTAAAATTTTGGATCTATTTATATGATTTTAATATAATTATAAGCAGTAAAGCCTAAATTATTAAAACCTAATTAAATAAATTAAAAACAGTGATTATAAATGTTAAAAAATTATGATTTAATGTTTGGGTTTGTGTTTTAACTACTGGGATAACTTGTATGAAACGGGACAGGACAGGGCGACAATTTGTAATTTCAGGACAGGACAGGAAAAGACTTCAACAGGCCAAGACAAGATCAATTTTTGTCATGTCTAGATAGTCTATAATAGACAATTATTGTCTCAATTGATATGGATTCACACTAGACTCCCTAAACATGACTTGAACTGTTTCCTGTCTTGTCTTGTCCGGTTTAAATCTTTTCCTGTTATGATATAGCAATAAAAAAAATCCTCTCCTGTCCTGTAATTACAAGAAAAAATTTTCCCGTCTTGTGAAATTACACAAATAAAGTTTATTTATTGAAATTTATTACTACTGTAATTCAAATTACATATACAGTAATGATAATATCATATTATATTAATGCAAATCAAAGTTAGTTCTAATAAATAGCAAATAATTAACATTTTTAAGGTTCAATTGTGAACGACCATCACTAAACATGATTTGAATTGATTCATGTCTTGTCTTGTCCTGGTGAACTCTTTTCCTGTCCTGTTTTGGTAATTGTGACAAATATATTTTCCTGTCCTGTCCTGTTCCTTTATAGGAACAGGAAAACACAAGACAAGACAGGAAACAAGAAGACCATTAGGGAGTCTAATGCATAGTCAGGAATTAGATTAGACTATAATAGACTCCTCGACTCGCCATAAATCTCAGTCTATATGTGGAAATGTTGTATAGAACACACATTAGGAGAGTTGCATTGGAACTGATGGTTCAATGAGAGGGTGTCTGGCTTTGGACGGCTTTGCACTGTAGCTCGACTTGACTGCAGTGCAATGCAGACTCATTTGAATGGTTTTGAGGGCTTTTCATACATATATGGCGTTTACTCTGCATTTCTATTCACAATTCAATACTATATTTTATAACAAGTGAACAAATTTTAATTTTAAATCCGATTCCAAATCATATTAAGTGTTAGCGTTGTATAGACATGTCATTCGACCCTCACTCCCCTACTGTGGTGGAGGGCATAGACGAGGAGCCCATCAACAAAGAGGTGAATGATTTGTCAAACGAAATGATTTATTTTCTATAAATAGTATTAGTTTTGGAGATTGTATTCAATACAGACATCACTTTTATTTGGCACTCAATTACTTATTCGTGCGTTCAGTTCAGCCGGAGTTCAGTTCTTGACATTCGTGTCAAATGATGTACTGCTTTGAGCATTGGTTTGCATTTGAATACAGGAATACAATATCGATATCGAAATGTAAACAATATATAGAAGTTTTGAAACGATATTTAAGAGAAATTATAAACTCGTTTTAGAAAATTGTTTTGATATTTGTGGCCAAAAGCTAAACAATAAGAAAATGTTGACAAAAGCAACTAAACTATAGACAGGATTCGAGTTAATTGTCTGCACTCTTATTGAAAAATTAATTGAAAATTCAGTTCTGCCCCTGAATATATTTGTAAACTATTTTCTTATATATACTGTCGAACTTTGTTTAAATAATTTATAAAATTGAAACTTTATTTATGGGTAAAAATTAATTTTCAATTAAATTTTTTTAAATCCTGAAAATTTTAAATATGTTTGACATCAGGGATGTGCAGAGGAGGGGTCCAGCCCTGAGTACCCCCTGACGTTTTGGCCGAATACCCCCTAGGCTCTCCGCGAGGCACACACCCCCAGGCATTTTCAAAATATTTTGTTAAATATATTACAAATTTCAATGCTTTGAACGAGTTCTGCATTAAAACTCATTTAGAGTACTATTTCTTTGGTTTTCATACGTTTTATACTTAAAAACACTATAAATAAAGGAATTTTTAGCAATATTTCATTGTTTTTAACGTGTTTTGCATTATAAATAAATGAACTAATTATAAGCAAACATATAGTAATCAAAATAAGACTGAACTCCCCCCCCCCAAGCTCTTCAGGGAAAAAATACCCCCCTGATATTTTCAAGTCTGCACATACCTGGTTTGAAATTCAAACCCAAACCCTTGCAAATAAGTTGTTAACTCCGATAAAGAGTTCTTAAATGGGATTAAAAGTAGACCTAAGTTTATGACTTGTATACGATTATTGTTGAATCCATTTACCAGTGAGTATGCAATGAATGATATATCGAAATAAAAAATAAATTTAATTTAAATTAAATTTAATTAATTTCATTTTATCTAAAGCTGATATTTTTCGGTCGCGATATTAACAAAATTCCGTGTTTTAAAGAAACCTTTTTATACGGATTGTTGGGTGGAATCGGTTTAGGACTCTTGACATTCACGGCCACCAGTAAGTAGTGTCTCACTCGAGTCTGTCCTTTAAGACCAATAAATAAATTCTTTGTTTGTCTGACACTTAAAAAAGAGTAGAAGTTATTAACTGTTTTTTCATTTTATTATTTTTTTACATCAAATCGATTACATATAAACTATAGAATAGCCAATACTTATATAGTTTTCTAATAAACAAAATATTTCCTGATTTTTGAATATTTAGTATAAAATAAACTTTTTTCTCTGATTTCATTCAAATAATATTTTCCATAATTTGTTTCATTCACTCGTAGTTTAAAGTAATCTTAATTAAGAGATAGAAAGTATTTTATATTTATTTACATTATTTATAATCAAAATTTTTAATATATTTATATATAATTTGGCAAAAAATTGCTTTAATATTATTAATAATGAGACCATAAGTCAGACTAATGTATATGTATTGTTAGGCCGAGTGGGCAGAGCCACAAACGTTGCCGTTTACTCATTCACCGGAATAGTTCTAATCTATTGGTTTAATTGTCGCATCAAATTATCCAGAAATAAGTTCACTGTCGCTCAAACACAAAGAATAATTCAAGAAAGAGGTCAACTCCCCGACCAAAGCACTGATGACAACCAAACAAAAGAGTAGTTTAAATGTGTTTACAATTGTGTCCGAACTTATCGATTGGCAAAACATGTGTTAATTGTAATCTGAATTGTTTGATGCAATCGTTTAAATGGGTTTATATAACAAAGTCGTGACATATTTTTTTCTGTACCGATGGGTTGCACTCAATACCATAACCCCGTCCTATATTAACACATTTCATTCGATTAGTAAATGTAATTAAATATTATTGTAATTAAAGAAATAAACGATCTATTAATACCTTAATGGAAAGGGCGTACAAGTGGTTTAGCATAACGTGATTCGGTTGTGGCAGAAGTGTTGGCTCATAGAAGTTGACGTTCGGATTGTTGAGAATCACTTGGAGTAAGTGCGGCGGCAGTATTGGTGGTCCGGCGCCCGACAGTTGACTCGATTGCTGTACGTTATTGTTTGCAAACTCATGACTGTGTCGTACAGAAGACGGCATTTCTTGTGTATACGAACCTAATTGTCGAACAAATAATCAGTTGTTTTAATATAATATAAAACTCCAATCATTTATCGCATTCATTACCCGCTGGAGAACCAGAACTACAATTACTGTTATTGTTGTTCGTATTGTTATTTGAGGCCAAATCCATAGCCAGTGCTTCGAATACTTCAAAGTCACCCTTTTTTATATGAATCACATTATTCTGTTTCTCCTGATCTATGGCCACATTGTCGTCCACCACTTCCTGTCCGTCGACCACAAACTTGTAATTATGCGTTCCCTTCAATCCAATCCATTCTATCGTTAAATATAACTCTATTTAAAAACAAACTAAATTGCAAACCTGTGGCACATCAATAATGGCCACGAAGTCCCCGTGCGAGTGACACATCTTTATGGGCTTCCATTCACTGAAAGTGCCGGTTATAAACACTTCTTTACCGCCGCCTAAATAACAATAATATGCAATAAAATAGTGTTTTAAATCATTTGTTGACTCAATTCAATTGTGTTCTTCCCATACCTTCCCATTTGAAAACAGTGGGCAAAGCGTTCTCATTAATAGCCGTTCCCTCACTAATAGTGGTGGCTCTCAATCGACCCTTTAATTCAAATTTTAAAAACATTAATCAAAACAAATGAGACAATCAAAGGAGTGTCCAAACCCTGTAGTCATCGTTTGACTCTTCGTTCGGGTATTCGGACGACGACTGATAGCAAAGGACAGGCTTTTTGCGACCGCCGGCCACGAACTCGAACGTCCGGTTGTCCTCAGATCGGGGACTACTCGACTCCCGGCGGTCGTAAGCGCTGTCCACCGAATAGGTTCGGTCGCGCTTTGAGGAAGAGGTGGTATTTGTGTTTCCCATCGATTCTACACTTTATTATCGAAATTATATTTCATTTAATTATTTATAATTAAATCCAAAATATAATTAAATTTATATAAAAACCAAATAAAATATATTAAATGAAAATCACATAAAATAATGGGAAAAACAAAACAAAACAAAAAATTATTTTTGAAAACAAAATGAATTTTAGACTTACTTTGAGTCAAACGAACATTAATTAGAAAATGATTTTCGCTTTAATTTAAACGATATTTGAAATGAAAATGATTTTCAGGTTTTCTAAGAAATGAATTAAATTTTAAAATAAAATAATAAATAGATTTCAAACGTAATATTGAAATAAGTTATTCAAATAACATATAAAATCAGTATTTGTTTAGCAATTAATGAGGAAATCCTTAAAATAAAAGTCTTTTGAAGAGTAAAAGTTTGGGGTTTTATATGAATAATAAACAAATGAAAATAATTCCCCAAATATTGACGAAAAACATATGTTTAGGTCTTTTCAATGAAAATCCATTCACTTATACTGTTATATAAGCCTGAATTGAGGGTCAATTTAAGGCAAACTGTTTTATATTCTCAATGTATCGGTCGTTAAGAATATTAAACACTTTAGGGTTTAGTGAATATGTCTTTAGTTTACGTCATATTTGAGAATATATTTGGAAAAAAAGAAAATTCACTAAAGGCATTTTATTATTGCTCTGCAAGGGTATAGATGTTGGCTTCACTGCAAAATTAATTAAAATAATATCCGTCAGATTGCAGTCACACATAAATTCAAAGAAA
>JAQFXN010000573.1:0-20614 GCA_034693365.1 Liacarus xylariae | reverse complement strand
TCCGAAAGAAACCAAATGGATACACTTGCTTTAAAAGCTTTTCCTTTCCACCAATGAATTTAAAATTATAATTCATATAATAATATTTAATTTATTTATCACAGTTTCAGAAACTTTCATTGAAAATTAATAAACTGTAGATAAATATTTGTATTAAAATTTATACATTTATATATCACACAATTTTTTTAAATAAAATAAGAAACTGTAAATTTTAAATAGACTAAAAATTTAATATTATCAAGAATTATAGACAGTAAAACATTAAATTTTGAACCCCTTCCAAATGTGATTAAAATTGGTTGGGCACCCTAATATTTGCATAAGATATTATTTCCAACCAATTTATTAAAACATAAAACTTCAAAAACCCCCAACTTTTCGTCGACCCCCACATCCTTTGCATTGTAAGTGCAGGAATTATTTTACAGCTAAGGCAGAAACCAACAATATAGATGAAATTTCTTAAGTTGATTTTGTACCCCTATTGACCATGAGCTATTGCTTTAAATTTTACCCATCTGACATATCTTATATTTATTCTAGAAATATTCAAAAACACCTTGAAATTGCATTTTTTATATGAAATTAGTTCAATTTTTGGACATTTTTATTGCATAGATGCCATTGAATAAATATTTTTCAAAGACTAGATATGTTATGGGTGTAAAAATTATATTCAATTCTAATAAATAATAGGGCTACAAAATATACCTTGGAAATTTCTTGTACCATGTTGTTTTATGTCTAATCTTTACTATTTATGTACAGATAGTATTCTTGAATAAAATAAGATTGTGCAGGCATGTAACATTAATAAGAATAGTCTTTTATATACTCTATATACTTTAAGAATCGTTGATTTTTCAGATAAATCGAATTAAATTTAATGAACTCGAGCCTTTTTTCTTAAGCTATCATTCACAGGAATAAGATATTCATTTAGTCATAGATCGGGTAATTTGCGATTGTTTAAGAAATACTTTGTAACATTAAATTTATTTAAATAAATTAACCATGCACTCCTCTAATTTAATTCAAATTAATTAGAAATAAAATCATTCCATATCAATTTGACAAATTGAATCTATTAATTCGACACAATTTAACTGTTCATTCATTATTTATCTATTGGTAGAACATTGTTTACACCTGATAAATATCTAGCAAATAATTGAGATTATATTACATTCGTGCAAAATTACATCATCATCCATTTATAAATTTAGCATTTTAAAATTAATTTTGCCTTTATAAAATTTTAATAAATAATATAAATGAATTATTTTTCTAGTATTTCGCATCTTTTCTAGAATTCAATAGCGAAACTGTTTTTACTGTTTATTAATAAATTACGAAATGAGGAGAAAAAATAAAGTTTTTCAAGACTTCAGTTAATCAATAATAAGAGTGAAGTCTTGCACTGAAAACTAGTTTTTCTCTCTCTCTCTCTCTCTCTCCAGAAACACTTCTCATATATGGCCTAAATTCCTAGTTTTTTCATGAGAAGCAGAAAAACTTTTTTAACTTTTCAATAGTAGAGTAACTGTGCGTTCATTCAGACACTCGACTATAGAGTATATCCTGAAAGTGTGTGAAACCAATAATAATGTAAATCCCCTTACGTTAAGGGTATATTCAATTTCACTAAAACTTTATATTTTCTTTTGAAATGAAATTTTATATTTAAAGAAAAGTATTTTTTAAATATAAAATATATATCTTCTCTCACACCGAATATATGAAATAGTTTTTTGTGTACAAAAATTGTTTTATTTTATCTTAAAATTATTTTTTGCTTCTGTTGTCTGTTATGTAATATTCAGTATTTACTAATATAAATGTGTTTTTTCCCAATTATGTTAAGGCTATTAATACTGAATTTAAATTTTTGATTCAATGCTATTATAGATTTTTTTCTCTCACCTTCTCTTTCTTAAACCAAAAAACAATTTTAGCATTAATTTTAAGGTCACTTTTGTGTAACACATCTTGATATTTCTGTTTATTAACCAATAAACATTAATTGAGATTGGTGATTGAAAAAAAATCTCATATCAACTGTTAATTTTAGCAACCTGGACGATATATTTTATGTATACTAGCTAATTTATTTATTTAAATTATTAATTCATCAATAAAATGAGTGCAATATGTGTTAATAGTGTCAATTTTAAATATGCCAAGCAGAGTGTGCTGGATAATTTTTGTGCACAAGTGGACATTGGTAAAATATATGCATTACTTGGTCCTAGTGGCGGTGGAAAAACTACCCTACTGCGATTGATATTGGGCCGCATTAAATTGCAGCAAGGTTTTATTAGTGTGTTTGGCCACAGACCTGGCCAGGCTAATGACCGGATCAGTTATATGCCGCAGAACAGTGCACTGTGTCTACATTTTACTGTTGAGCAAACATTCAAATATTTTATGCACATCTATAAGATATCCAGAGATGAATTTCAACAGAGGTTTGTGTTTTAGTTAATTTTTCTTTTAAAGATTACTCATTAAGTCTCACTCAACTCATCTCATCTAATCTTAACACAAATTCATATTAACTCTAAAATTCAAATAATGTTTTATCGACTAATTGGATGAACTTTTAAACTAAATTTTCTTCTAATTTCTTTTCGATAAGTTTTTTAAAAATTAAATATTTATTTAAAAGTTAAGTATTTTGTTAATTTCAGAATTTTAATAACTTGAGGAATTTTTTTTAAATTAATAATTTCAAATTAAACATCATAAATCAACAACATAATTTACATTATGCTAATATTGAATAAACTAGTACCAATAATTTACCATTGTAACATATTGATGTTTACAGATATTTTCTGAATGACCAATTCAGTTTTAAGTAAAAGATATTATTCCGTGATTAAATTAAGCGATTTGACTTAATGATAATGTCAGATGAATATAAACACCATAATTACTCTAGAATGATATGCATGATTATTGTCAATGTATGGTGAAATTTAATTAAGTTGCTAAATTATTTCCTTACAAAAACGAGAGCACTCTATTGTAGTTTGTAATTCAAGCTATTTTATCAAAGTTTATCTAAATTAACTAAATTCAGGTCATATTTATTAAATTTAACCCATAGAAGAAAAACAATTAATTGATTTAAAATCTTCGCCCACTTATTTTGAATAAATATAGATAATTAAATAGGAAAACAATTGATCATTGTAATTCAAATAAGGTTCTTACAACAGAACAATGGGTAATTTATATTTGCTAAGTTTGATTTATATTATTAAACTATAATTTTAAAATCACAATTGGTAAATTTTCTAAATAATGCAGATTTAAAATTAGATTATTAAACCAGCTTTCTGAAACTGTGAAATCTACTAAGTGTAGCCAAGAGGGCTAGTGCTTAAGTACCACTCTTAGTTTGTGATATAATAAGATATCTGTAAAATAACCCTTCCACTAAAATTTCTGCGAAGCAGGCAAAATATTTTTACACTACTTCCTAGGTGTATTTTTCATATTTTGATACTTTTTAATACCCCTGGACTTAATGAGAAAATTTTCTTAAAATTCCTCAACTATTCCCCACATGACTCGGCCTACCCTAGCTAACCCTGAACATAAAAATTGACAATTTCTTAAAAATTTGACATTAGTTATGTAACTTATAAATAGCCTTGATTATTTTATTTTAAATTTCTAATTTATTAATCATTTAAAATAAAATAAATTTATTAATAAATAAAAATAAAATATTTTTTCGTTTCCCAACAGATATACAAAACTACAAAAACTATTAGAACTGCCGGCGAATGACTGTGTTATACATCGCCTGTCCGGTGGCCAACAGAGGCGGATTTCATTGGCCGCGGCCTTAATCAACAGCTCATCGCTTGTAATACTGGATGAGCCGACTGTAGGCATAGATCTGCTTATAATACAGAACATATGGAGGTATCTAAACATCAGGTGTAGGGAAGGACTGACTATACTGTTTGTCACACACTATATCGAAGAGGCGACGAACGCACACAGGGTTGGCCTAATGAGGAACGGGAGACTATTGGCCGAAGACAACCCGCGGCAGATCATCGAAGACTTTAAAGAGAGTTCTTTAGAAAATGTTTTCCTAAAACTTTGTTTATTAGACAACAAATGCAATGACATTAACAGCGAAAACAACTGTAAGAATAATACACAGAATATACAGAATTTCAATCAATACTCCATTGATTTGCTACCAAAGCAGAGGCCACTATTGAAACGTTATATATCTGTTAAACAGAAATCACTGATCAGTTCACTAGTATTTAATCTATGGATAATTCTTATACTAATGAAACGCAATTTCCTAAGATATCTGCACATGAATTCAGCACTGATATGCATACTATTGCCGGCCACACAAGTAATCATCTATTGTCTGGTCTATAGTAAACAATTGATTTATATCAATGCCGCGGTGTTCAATGAGGAACTACCTGTGCCCGAGTATAGCGAAGATCTGCTCAAATCTCTGGTCACTATCGAACGGCATCTGATTAGACCAGTTATGTATCCGACCCTAGAGGGCGCTGTGAGTGCTGTGCAAAATGGCAAAGCTATAGGTGTCATATGGTTTAAGCATAACTATTCCGATAGTATAGACGAACGGCTGGACAGTCCCCTAGACATTGACAGCCGACTGATAGATACCAGTGCTCTGCACCTATACTTAGACAACTCGATGATTATGTTCGGCAACGCATTCATGTTTTCCTTAAGAGAAAGTCTGTTTAGATTTTTGGCCAATTTGTCGCTAATTAGGAATCAGACGAATATGGAAATGCCTATCGCTGTGGAGAAGACCCACTACTCCGAGAATCTGCTGTTCAAAGACACGGGTCTATCAGCTAATCTTATATTTTATATTTATTTATCACAAATGGTGTTGTCGTCACTAGTGCTGACACAAGAGCGCAAAGACGGTCTGTTCGAGCGGTCACTAATAGCCGGTGTTAGCCATCATTTGGTGCTTATATCGCATTTGTTGACCAATTTTCTGCTATCTATAGTACAGATAATACTAATGTATTTGACAGCATTTGTATTGTTTAATGAAGTGAACAATGGCTCAGATGTGCTAATTATATGCTTTCTATTGACTGAAGCACTGAATTCAATAACCTCTGGTCTATTGATATCATCGATATTTAAAGAGGAATATCATTGCCTTATAATACTTGGCTTTCTATGTGCGCCACAACTGTTCACGTCAGGCATGTTTTGGCCATTGGAGTCGCTTAATATATATTTACAATATGCCAGCCTATGCACACCCCTGGCCATTCCAGTTGAAACAATGCGCAATATAGTTTTAAGAGGTTGGCCATTCACAAATATCAGTATTATTTTTGGTTTTGCAGTTAATTTGTTGCCAAGTATAATGTTCCTGATTTTGGCCCTATTCATATTTAGACACATTGAATAATATTGCATGTTGTGATTTTTTTTATTTTATCATCTTGTTAATTTTTATTTAATATTTTATTGTTAACATTTTTTGTAATTTTATAAATACTTTTAAATAAATTAATTTAAAAGGTTTTTTAAAATCTAACTGACTATTTTCTATTTTTTAAATTAATATGTGAAAGGTAATTTGTTTTTCAAAGAAACATGCTAATGGTAATTGTTCCAAGTATTATTCAATTTAGAATTGATCACTTAAAGAAAGAAAAAAATGTCAATTTTCTTTATTAATAATTTGAATACCATAAATCTTATTGTTATTAATTTTAAAGTGATAAGGCTGAGAAAAAATAGATTGAGATATATCATATAAAAACAATAAGTATTTATTTATAAACATGATAGAATATTGACGATTAAATATAATTGATAATGATCATTATGGTTAACAATTAATCAATTGTTATGTAAAAAATATTTTTTTAATATGTCAATTTTTAATGAGTTACAATAGGTTCTTAAGAACTGAGCAAGGTCATGTACTCTTATCTTCTAACGACACGCTGTGCCGCAGCCGATATCACAACATAACATATTGCCTTTACAATCGTTGTCTGCAGCACATGATTTGATCATTTGCCCTTGGCAGGACATATGTATTGGCTTTGGACACACTTTATCATCAGGTGCTGCTGCTACTATAGGGATATCTGCGTCATCTGCGATAGCTAGTTGAAAAAATAAATCAACATTTAAAGGATATTGTTAAAAAGATTTATAACTTAAAAATTAGTGATTGATGATTTAAAAGTTGAACTTGATGGAAAACAGATTACATAAAAAAATTAGACAATAATATTCAATATGTTCACAATTAATTTTATATATTATATTGTTATTTAATATGAATTTTTAATTGTAAGCATTATATTGTTTTATTTTAAATTAAGATTTCCATAAATGAATTTATATTTTCTTTTAGTACAAACCTTTTGAATATATTGTCGATACAGAAATCAAAGCAATAAGAAATATAAGAAATAATTTCATTCTTCACTTAAATATTTAAATCCCAGAAATTACTATAAATTTAATTATTGATCACTAAAACAATTTTAATTGTAAAAGCAACTTATAAAAGTGTCTCTGATATTATATAACTTTTCAAATTGAACAACAACAGATTATATAGCTCTCAGGTGATTTCTTAATAAGATTGTAAATATCGATATCGTGTATTTCAAGTCAATAATAATCAAGATAGATTGATTGATTCGCATGCAGATCAATTAATTTTATAACCAATGCTTAATATTTTTAAAAGAGGTTTCTGCATTTTATTACAAATAAATAAATTTACATTTCTCAAATAAATTGCATATTTGATTTCGACTAGATATAATTTTAATTTTTTTATTTATGATGATCTTGATCATCAAAGAAATGGAATCAACTTGAGTTTATATACGGTATCAGTAATATTTTTAAAATCCCAGGCTACATTTATGTTATAGTTTATTCTGTTATCATTATTGTTGTATGGTAATGTCGTGTAATAAACGCAAGTCGCCCATGTGCTCTTGAACTTATAATTGTACTTTGACTAACAAGGAAATACACGAATCTCTTTTCGCATGTCCAACTATACGTATTATTATAAGATATGGGTATGAAAACTGACAAATTATAGGCTTACACATTGCTATCAGTTATCTAATCAGACAATTGATTAATATTAAACCTAAAACTAAATGTTAAAATAAAATAAATTAATGATAACTAATTTGTATGAATAACTAATAATATATTTAAGTTTATATTGAAAGATCTTCGGTTAAATATTAGCTTTAAATATAAGAATATAAATATTAAATATATGAAAACCTTGTAATTAATGTTTTGCAAAGATATGAGTAATTATTTAATGGAACTTAAGAGTGAATTTACATCATTCATAATAATCTTCAAGATTATTATAGATTCCTATAATTGAATACGAAATATATTCCTAATGAATGTTTGTGCTGTCCCGCATCAACTAATTACTCAAGGAGAGTTCAATTAGAGATCAAACTTTTCAACCAGGTTGAGATTTTGTTCATAATTTTAACGGAAAGAAAGAGAAGGGTTGAAGAAAAAATTTTAAGGGAAGAGAATGGTTGAGAAAAGTTTTAATGTTAGGAAAGAGAAGGGTTTAAGAAAAAAAATTGTTCATTCATTCAAACTATGTTTTGTATTGATTTTGTGCACATTTATCGTTAAAATCATTAGAATTAATGGAATTATCAACTTTAGGAGAAGGAAAGGGTTTGTAAGGGTTAAGACGATAATTCTTACAGATCTGCAAGGGTTGAAAAAAATTCAATCAAGGGAAGGGAAGGGAAGGGTTGAAAAATTTTACATAAGGGAATAGAAAGTTTGACAAAATTGGAATTAAGGGATGGGAAGGGTAGAGTTGAAATGTTTACATAAAGGAAGTGAAGGGTCAGAGAATTTTTGAAAATAATGACCTCTATGCTCAATTACCTAATAATCGAGAAGACATAGGTCCGGGAATTTTGCAACATTCAAATTCGTGTGGAGTTTAATTAAATATGAATTAGTTTAACCGATTTTCCACTAATTCTGCAAGAATTTAACAAAATGTTACTAAAATTTATAAAGAATTTAACCAAATATTGATATTTTTCTAAGAATTTAGAAAGAATTTTGCAGAATTTTCGTAAGAGTATCAATGGGAGTATTATAAATAACTCATATTTCTACATCTCAAGATTGTAGTTGGGTCATTTTTTGAATACCTCCCCCCCGTATTTATGCTATACCCTCAGTTGGACATCTTTAGGAACTTAGCAAAAAAAAGGCAATTTTCCTCTGAAATTTTACTCAGGAGGCAATTTTTACCCAAGTCTTTTGAATTTTTCGAATTCAGATTACATTGGTAGTCTAATGAGTTTTGTGTACAATTCCTCTCAAAATAACATCCTATACCAGTCTAGCCCAGCCCAGCCCTGTCTTCTATTTAAGAATGATAAAGAAGAACACATAAAGTATTTATTAATCAGAATTCATTACTTTATTTGCATAGAAACACTTCCTATAATATATTTAGAATATAATATATATTATAGAAACAATGTATGAAATAAAAGAGGACTAGGATTTGAAAGCATTGCTCATTAATTATTTAATATAATAGGAAGAGAAGAAAAGTTATTTCAAAGTATTTTATAATCCTTTATGCGATCACACCCTTTGTGCTACGCTTAACAGCTAAAGCATGTTCTTTAAAGCATAAAATATAAAAATATTCTCTAATTTCTATTTATAAGGAAGTTTCTTTGCTATCAAAATTTAACCATGTTAAATGTAGAAAGGACGTGAAATTAGCTTTTAAGTAATCTACTAGATGTTTCGGTTTTAGACATTATTTAAAATTTTGCAAAGATTAATAAAATCAATTTTTGATTTATTTAAAAATTGAGCTTTTCAAAATCCCTTCTATATCATGTATATATATTCAGTTTAATATACTATATTATTAATAAAAAATGATCTTTATAAATTTTTATTGAAGGTTCTAAGAAATTGTTGACAAGAATATAATTACCTAAAATATAAGATAATATATTTAAAGATTATTTCGTCTGTTCTTGATTAATTAGTAAATTGATGATTCTAAAAAAATACTGCATATTATTTATTCAAGCTACTTTAGTACTTAAGTACTCAAATTACTTACTAAAGTTATCTTTTGAAAAATAAGTTACCAATAATCTATGCCTACATTTGAAATTCTTATAATTAAATAATTTGCCATTCATCATGATTCATTTTATCCAGGTCAACCCAACTAATGAATCTAGCATGATAATTTCGAAATTGAATAGACAATTTATCTTGTCAAATAATTTAAACACAAAAACTTAAATAGGTGATTTAATTAGTAAATATTGCATGTTTTTAGATTTTAAATAAAAAAATTTAAAACAATTAAATTTGGTGCAATTTACTAAAACACATAATACACATTAATCTATACACATTTAATATCACTGAACATATGTGATTCAAGAAAACGAAGTAGACTGTTATGTGCGCATGGTTGCTTTAATAGTTATACGTCAATCAAATATATTATAATAAGGACAATCATACAAAAACTTATTAATATTTTATACTATAATTTTTTATATATGTGACGATTATTTTCCAAATAAATAGAAAGCTTTTTTTAGGAAATGCTTTGGATATTATACTACATTTGTTTACATGTTAATTAGAGGGAATGTTTCATTAAAATAAGAACATTATTTGTTTAGTGATTTTATTTATTTTATTACAAATTCACAATAATTAGTGAGTTAAACCCCTGTTGTGAATCTGCGCACTGCAAACAATCTTACTGTGCAAAAGCACGGGACACATATTGCATCATATGTTGGTTTCTTCTTCTTAGTTTTTTGTTTTAATAGAACACATATATTTTGTTTGCTTACAAATATCTATAATATTAGTGAGAATTCCCTAAATTAAAGATTGAAAGATAAATGTTTGCTTTTAAAAGCTTGTAAGATTTAAAAGCTGAGATTTTACTTTGATTTTCCTTGAATCTCATATATGCCAGTGATGTCTCGGAAATGCACACACAATATGAGTTCATATTTCATTAGACATTCTCTATTCACTTATATTATATAACACATTAAGCAGTATTGTTATAAGCTTTTGTCATTTATTAAACTGATATATGCATTGCATTCTCTCTCCAATACTTTATAAGTGAAAGCAGAGTTTCATTAATTATATTTTTATGTTTAATTAACCCACTTTTTTAATAATTTTATTCAATACCAGTTTCCGTTTTAATTAATTCTCAGCTGGAAATCTAGTCTTTTTAGTTTTAATTATTTTGTCAGGAAAATAGTGTTTTTAATAAATATATGAAATTATTTATCATGCACATATAATACGTTAATAATAAATACTTACAGTTATCCTATTTTTAAACTGGTCAGGCAAATGCTTTATTCTTATTCATTAGGTTTGGGTTTTTATATTCGATTTATTTTTGACCGAAAGATGAATATTAATATTAAATAAATCAAAGAAAAAAATTTGTGTTAATGTCTTTCTATGAATTGATTAGTTTCTGTTCAAATTAATATTTTGGCAATCGGTCACTGCTTTGTCAAATATAAAATCTCAAAGCTAATGAGTTGGGCACTCAAATGCAATGGCAAAACCAACAAGGAAGTGTTATATTATATGTGACTCACAAAAAGGCAAAACCTGCACAAAACCAAATAACTTGAATTAAAATTAAATCAAATAAATTAATAGCGAGTAAGGGTAAACTACTGCTCCGTTCAGATTAAAAATAGGATAAATGTATCTACAGTCTTCCAGATTTTAAAAGTTCCAGAGAAATTTTAATTCAAGTCGAGTCACTCATAGAAAATCATTGTATTAAAGTTTATATTTTGAATTATCTGATATTAATGTTGATCTTTCGGTAAAAAATTAATAAAATATAAAAACTCAAAGCTAATGAGTAAGAATAAAGCATTTCTCTGGAACTTTTAAAATCTGCAAGATTGTATTACATTCAGTACTATTACTTTTATTCATTCATTTTCATGAACGCCTTTTGTACATTTCGGTGTAGGCGTAGTGACCGAATGCTATGTGTAATAGTGTCTAATGCACTTTGTCTCACTCCTTCTAGAACAAGTGGCGAGCTCATTGTTAGCAGTGAAGTGAGAACAACTGAGAGCGATATTTGGTGAAAAAAATCTAAATAAATAGACTCCCTTACTGGGCTCGAACCAGCAACCTTCACACAGTAGAGCGGCCACCATGCCTACTGTGCTATCCTCCGCCCTCCCTATTACTCTTTCTAGATTCTTTGTTTATTTTAACTTATGTAATTGTACTTGAATATTCGGTCATTTTAAATGAGAAACATTTGACTTGTGATTTTCTAACTATGGACCAATTATTTAATTTTCTCTATCAATGGGCTTCATAAATTTTCAAATAAGTAAACAATGTTGAATTTATTTTGAAATATTATTAGTAATACACTAGGAGTGGTCAAACGTGGAAGCAAATTGTGTAGGCAGGCTCAATAATTGTCAAAATATAGCCAAAATACCTACTCTGTTTCCGAAAAATGACCAAAATACTCTCTCTGTTGATGATGTAAAATTAGAAATTTTTACGAGATCCTTTAGTAATTATGAGAAAACTGAATCGAAGGCACTGTTTTCAGAATATTCGGTAAAATTCCTTGTTGAATTCTTAGAAAAACAAACAGAATTCTTGCAAATTTTCATAAAAAAATTTAAGTTTTTACAAAATTCAACTTTATTTGAACGAATTGTGTAAATTTCTGTAAAAATTACGTCATTATAATTTAATCTGGCAAAAGTTGATGATTGCAAATACCACACACCATGTCACCTGTTGATATTGAAGCTCTCATCAATACCCTCCTGAATTTGAAGTCTTTGGGCATCACCAAAATTGGGTAAACCAAAATTTAGTCTCATATTTTGCAAAATACCAGCACATTGACTTTTTAGGCCAAAGATTGATTTTTAAATTGTCATCTCATTTCCCCTTTTGAATCTCTAATTTTATCTTCCATTCGTATAATCACTGATAATTTATAAAAAAAATTTCACAATATTCCTGTATATCTGTTCTGTCTCTCTTGTCGAGTTTGATTATCATTGATTACACTTGAAAAACTTTCAGATTATTATTAAATATTGTCTAGAAAACCTATCTAAAAAAACAGGTTGATCACAAATATTTTATGATAAGTAAATAAATATTAACTTTAATCTGGTCAAACTCCAATATATATCAGATTGAGATAGCGTATAAATCATCAAAGTATATTTCACCATAATACAGTTAATTAGCACTCATATAGCTCCACATTATTTAACCATCTATGTTCATTTTGCATTGTGAAACATTTTTCACCAAGGTCAGTTATTAATCTAATAGATAGAAGTTATATTTACAATGAACTTGATTAAATAAATTATTGATCAATATTGTATATACAGTACAATATGAAGTCATGTCATAGAAATATAATACAATAGCGACCATCAAAAACATTTCCGTTTCAGTCTATTATTAATGAAGAGAATTATTTTTTACTTATTTTTCTTCTACTAATTCATTATTTAAATTAAATAAAAAGCAAATATAAAATCGATTAAATAATATAATTGTATTCCGAGACTAAATGATAGAATCTATAAATAATTGATTAATACTTCTATGAGTAGAATAAAACATAGTTTCTTGCATAATTATAACCCGTATCATTTATTTGGATTATATTATTCAGTAAAGTTGCATCCTTATTAATGATAATGTTCTTTTATGTATCTTACATAATAAAATAAATTGATATCTACCTGAAATCTTCCTTTTTTGTATGTTGGTCAATTCGATGTAAAATAAAATATGAGTTTGATTTTGAAAATTGATGGATAAAATAACAAAAACAACCTTATCATTTTTTTATGAAATTCGTTTATTATAATATTCATAACAAGAAAAATATCGTTTCATATATAGCCTAAATACCCCTGACTCGGTGGACTTGTCAAATAACCTTCTCTCTAACATTTTGAGGATGACAATTTGTTCTTTGTTTTTTATTTTGTATCATAGTGTAAATTGCTTAAAAGTTCATTATAAGAATCTCAATCTCTATCAGCCACATAAAGGAAAAATTTTGCTTTCTCATACTCTTTTTTATAGGTGTTCTGTGCAATCGAGTTTTCAGTTTATAACTTCTATTTCTCCTGGTTCAAGTTAATCAATTGCTCTATTTACCAATTGATTTTTTTTGAATAGAACACAAATAAGGGCCACAATTGGACTCCAGTATAATTAGGATATACATCAGTGACAAAAACAATCTCATCAATCCAACATCAACTATACCATAAGTTCCCAATTCTATACGTCACTCGAGACCAGTGTATGTAATCACATGTAATGCTTTAATTTTATTGTCTGTTATATTACAGTCGATAGAAGAGATAGATTGTGAATATCTTTGCATAATTGATATCTATTGACTAGAATTCCACTGAGAAATCATCTTATTCTCTCTCTCTCTCTCTCTCTCTCTCTCTCTCTCTCTCTCTCTCGCCATCATTTCATTGCATCAATTCTTAGCACATTTTTGTTTGAGATTTTGTTCGCTCAAATAAATTACTTAAATATTTTATTTAATGAAAATCAAATTAAATTTCTGTTTATCTGAAGATTTTCCTCACACTTAATTGAAACCAAATGAAAGTCCCAAGGGGTAAGAATGTCTTTTCCTAAATCCTATAGAAAATATTATTTCTTTAAGGAAACAACATTCTTACCCCTGGGACTTTCATTTGGTTTCAATAGTACATTCATTATTTCTAAATAGAGTACCTAAAGTTTTACTAGTTTCTTGTCTTGCCTTGTGTTTTCCTGTTCCTGAATTTGTCACAATTACCAGGACAGGACAGGACAGGAAAAGATAAGACAGGAATCAATTCAAATCATGTTTAGTGATCGTCGGTCACAATTGAGTTTAAAAAATGTTAATCATTTGCTATTTATTAGAAAAAACTTTAATTAGTATTGATATAATATGATATTATCATTACTGTATATGTAAATTGAATTACAGTAGTAATAAATTTCAATAAATAAACTTTCATTTGTATAATTTCACAAAACAGGAAACTTTTTCTTGTAATTTCACGACAGGACAGGACAGGACAGGAGAAGAGTTCAACAGGAGAAGACAGAACAGGAAACAGTTCTAGTCATGTTTAGGGAGTGTATTTCTAAACATCATTATCAAAAGATTGACAAGTATGTTATATAAAATGACGACCAGATGCAATTTTTTGATTCTAGCTTCATAAAATTAATGTTTGTCAAAAATAAGAAGATGAGTGTATTTCGAAAATATTTTCCAATATTTAAAATGTTCATGATGATCTTTTGAATTTCTCAAAATTAGAGTTAATCTTGTACCTTTAATAATATTTTAATTAGTTTTGTATTTTTCAAAATAATTAAAACTTTCTGTATATTAGAAACTGATTTTAAAAAATATTTCAATTCTATAAAACTGTAAAAGTTTAATTCTGTATTAATTTTAAGTATATAGAAAATATATATTATTTAAACAAACAGAAAACTATTTATTTAAATTTTATTCAGAATACAAGATATAGCTAAATTTAAGAAATTCAAAATCAAAAAATCGCCATAGCTATTTTACCAATTAAAAGATATTTTCTAAAAACGCATATCTTTTCTTTTTACAATAATTATTTTCAAGAAGTTAGTTTTAAAAAATATCTTCTGGTTTTGTTTTTATAAAACATACCTGTCCATTCTTATTCTGACCAATGTACAAAGAAAACATCTTGACACAAAAAATGTTGGAAATTTTTCTACATTTCATACAAAAATTAAATAAATTATTTGACTTAGATTTGTAGCTAGCTCCAATAAATAGCTAACCTAGCTTTTATCTCAAACAGTGTAGAAATGGATATAAATCTGCATAAATATTCTAGCAATAGACTAAAATTATTTAACAGTATACTTTTTATTTTTAAATGTCAGTAAATTAACTTTGCAATTTCTAATTTGCTTTTCAATTAATATATCTTTTAACTATTTTTTTAAAGACTTAAAAAAAGTTTATTGTTTGCATTTCTCTATTGGTATTAGAATTTTCAATTTATTTAACAATATCCTAGATATTTTTAAAATATACAAGCTTAATGTTTCATTATTATTACATTATAATTCTGTAGTTTGAAATATATTGTGTTTCCAAACAACAGAACAAGAATTTGCAAAATCAACTGAAATTCAAAACTATTTAAATACTCATTAGGTTTGAGATTTGGACGTAAAAGTCGGTGCAATGAGAAAAAGGATAAAAAACAAGTAAAATATATTCTCCACGTCTTTATAACCCTATTATTCGAGTATTTGATAATATGAATGCATACAAACGACTCGTAAGAAACATCTATCGAATAGTCTATACATAAAAATATAACATAAGATTGAAATAAAATACTGTTTGACTAAAGCAAACACAACAATATTTGAATAGAATAATAGGGACAGAAAGGGAGTGATAGGCCTTGACTTTAATAAGAATTCGCTGAACACAATCCAAAAAAAGAAAAAACTTATTTTATGCAAAAATATATATAAAATATATTCTTTCACTACTATTCCTAACCTAACAATAACCTCATAGAGCGCTCACTACACTATTCAGTAGTGTCTGCAAAGTGTGTGTATGTGTGAGATGTGTTAGTGTTGGCTATGGTATTGAGACGTATGTGTGCTGTGCTTTACAGCTATGCTCTACTACTCTCTACTTGATATTTGGCACTCATTTGGCACAAGAATTTTTACTACAGAATTGATTTTCATCACTACTACTAAATACAAGAATATTCTGCCAATAAATGTAATATAAATATTCTGTTTATAAGAATTTCCGATATTCTTTCTGCCACAGAATATTCTTGTTATTCTGTTATGTGTTCTCCGATAGTCAGAGCAAAAGAATAAATTATATTAAGTGAATAGAAGATGTGAGAAAACAAGAGAATATTCTTACAATTCTGTGCTTTTAATATCAAAGAATATTCAGTGAATATTTTCCGCTTTTAATTCATATTTAAAGAATATTCTGTTGAGTAATGAAAAAGTTTCAAAAAAGTTCTATTTTTCAATAAAAATAGAGAAATAATTCAAAAATCAAATAAAAATCAACATTGACATATTTAATGTTAATTAATTCCTCGCTATTTATAAGTGGATTAAACTTTTAAATATCAATGTTATCCTCATTACTGATAGTAAATACTTGAAAGGAAAACAACAAAATCCATATTTCTTAATCAACTTATAATACCTGTTCTGTTGTGTAATATTTTAAACAACTGATACACACGACTCAATCGGACGATTAATATATGATACTTATATTTCCCAATTGAAAATAGTTATGCAATATTCACATTACATAATTGTTTTGTTTCTGTTAATGGTTGTTAATTTTATTGACTATTCAGGTGAGTTATCTGTTTGATATCTGTATACAGTATTTACATGCACTATTTAATTAGACAGTGAACTTGTATATATTTAAGCTTTGGTTAGGATAACTTTTATAAGATTGATCTGCATAATTTTTATTTTACTTATTATTTAAACTTGTTTAGAAATAATATTTAGAATTAAATTATCAATGATTCTCGATTGAATTGTTCAGTGAGCATTATTATTTTTTAACTTAATTGAATTATTTTTAAATCAATGTGATGTGTGTTTATCGAACTGTAAATTTAATTAATTGATAAGGAAAAAAATCTCACTATTCAAAAAAATATTTATTTTTATTTGAAGTTTTGAAATACCCAATGGACTTTTAGAAGTTCTGTACACCAGTTATAAAGTAAAGATTAAAATTAGTTGTTAAATGTTAATATTTTTTACTTGATCTAATATAAAGATTACACCTAGGATATTTTCAATTTGGACGCCACTTACAGTCTATTTGAAGCTATCTAATGTTTAATGTAATTACCACTCAGTTATCAATAAAGTCGCAATTTGATCTGTAAAGAAATTTCATTACAATCATTCATTCATCAAATAAAAGAATTCAATTTATTAGTATTTACTGATATCAGTAAAGAAAGTTTACATTATTAAAGATGAATAAGGAGTTAACAGTTTAATAGGTTTAGAAATGAATAAAAATCATTATTTTTTCATATATGAACGTTTCAATATTATTTTCCAGACATCATAAATGCAAATTCACATTTCACTCATTTACTCTTTCATTCTTTGACTCAATTATGTTCGACGATTACTTAAACAAAATTAATTTCAAAATCATTTTTATTCTTTCATATGATTATTAATCATTGATTAGTAAAGATTTTTATACAGTAAGACCTGTATTAAATTGTGAGTTTTTATGTAAAAGTTAACTTGATTTAAGGTGCGACTTGTTTAAAGCCTCGAGAGAGAAAGAGACTATCTCTTTCTATAATTAGCTAGGAAAAAAACCTTTTTTGTTTCTCTTCATTATATATTACAGTATTTAAATAATCTGATACTGAGAGCATTCAAAATCAACTAATTTGAAATAAAAATATTAATATGAAGAGTTTCTATGAATGACTAATTTTTCACTTTAAAATAATATTTGGCAGATTTGGCAGTTCATAGATTAGCTATATTAAGCGAAACAGTAAAATATGGTCTATTAGCTGTACAATTTTAAAAATGAAGATTTTTAATTCTCATTTTTTTAATAGGAACTGTAATCAAAATTAGTTCTTTATACGAGTACGATTGAAAGAAAAAATTTATTGAGGAAATCCATCTTATAAGTGTCTAGTCTAATTTGGTGCTGCAGCTTAACATACAGTTGAGAATCATTTTAAACTGAACGGAGCACAAGTTTACTTTTACTCATTAGTTTTGAGTTTTTATATTTGAGTAAGGAGTGACCGATAGCTAAAATATTAATTTAATGAACATTTAGTCATTCATAGAAAGTCATTGTATCAAATTTTTTATTTTGCATTATTTGATATTAATGTTAATCTAATATAAAATTCAAAGCTAATGAGTAAAAATAAACTTTTGCCCCGTCCAGTTTAAAATGATTATCCACTGTATCTACAACATTGTAATAGGTGTCCAGATTGAAAATAACTTTACTTTAAAAAATTATTACCTACTATATCTGTTGAATTAATATTATATTTCCCATATCATATTCTATAGCCCATAGACTATATACTGTATGGTCTTAACAGAAAATAGTGATCAAATAATTTTAATTAAAATAATTAGAAATGTTTTAAATTCTTATATCCATTAGATAGCGATGAATCGGCTTTCAATCCACGCGAAGGCTGGTTAGTGAGAGGGATGAAGGGCTACCGGGTATTGACCGGCATTGACGCCAATTATGACGAGGCAAAGGAGATTTGCCAGATATTATTCAGCTATCACTTCGGCCACTCCTATAGCCAATTGAGTTTAGTATCGATTAATAGTACTGATGAACAACGTTTGGTGTATTCGCTAATATTGGCCTCAAAGCACTCGCACGACCAGTTCTGGATTGGGGCCAGAGATGATGAGGTGCATGGCCTACGTTGGGTGGATAACCAGGATGTGAAGTGGACTAATTTTGTACAGTATAAGAAACAGAGTCCTGGCCAGCGGTGTGTGGCCATTGACGCCACTAAGAAGGGTCGGGTCGAGAATCCGGGTAAATGGGTGTTCGACCACTGCTCTCAAAGGAAAGGCATTATATGTCAGAGGGCTTAATTGGAATTGATTTGTTATACAGGAACATTTTACACCAATCGTTTGCTTAGCGGAGATTTATTAGTGAGTGTGTTATACAAACATGAAGTTTTTATATTATACTATATGTAGATCATTAAGCCAGGGGGAGGGGGTATTCCGGCTTGTTTTGTCACAAATTTTGAAAATTTTCCACGCGGGGAGGCTTTAGGGGATATTGTGAAATGGTCAAATTCTTGCAAAATTCTATTAAAAATGACGAAATTTAACAGAACTTCGACTAATTCTGCAATAATTTCACAGAATTTGACAAGATTTGGAAAGAATTTGACAAAATTTTGTTATTTTTTCAGAATTTCACAGATTTGGCGCCGTTTTCTCAAAATTACTATTGGGTGGGGATATTTCGCGAGGAGTCTATTTATAATTTAGAAATGAATTACTTTAAATTAGATACTTTCAAACAAAATAATTTAATCCATCTCATCTTTTATTACTGAAGATAAACATATTATTTTTTTAATCTAGGAAAGATGACTTTCATTGGCATAATTATCTTGCGAATTTGATGGTTAAAGTAAATACAAATTGATAAGGATGTGCGATGATTCGACGAATTGTACAAGCATATTTATTATTTAAAAATTCATTATATTAGCTAGATTAAAAAATCAATTATTGATGAAATCCAAATTGTTAAACAATTATCAATTAGAATGTTGTGTCAAACCATTGTCGATATTAATAGTTTTCTTGTAATCTTTTAAACATATTCAAATACTTGGATTACCTAGATATGTTTCTTTTATTACAGGCGTTGACTATAGTTTTTATAAATTACTTATAAAGAATTAATTAGGGTAAAATTGAGTTATTAATTTACCCCATAAAGAAAGATTAAATTAAAAATAATAACAAAAATAAGGAAGATCCCAATAAAATAAAAAAGAATTTTTACTTTTTGAAGTTTGATTTTGTGGTTATCAATGTACAATTAATAGATAAATAAATCCAATCATTTAAAAATTGTCATATATTAAAATATATTAAGATCTGTAAAAATATTTGTTAAAGTTAAAAATTTATTTCTGTTTTAGGAAATTTTATCTAATTATTGTATTTATTATATTTTTCAAAATAATATTAAATTGTATAAAGATAGATTTTATTCTGTTTGATCACAATAGTATGATACAGTTGGAATTTATTATAACTAAAACAATCCTGATATACACTTATTTCTAATCAAATATTTGTCCTATCAATTGTTTTATATTAAATTCAAGAAGCCAATTAAATTGCTTATGTTGTATTTCGCGGGCAGAGATCTGACATCACTAAAAATATAAAAGTATATCTTGTTACTAATACTTTATTGATTTTAACCTTTAACTATTTTAAAGTAAAAAATTTGTGTTCATTTAGTTATCTTATATCTCGAGACTAGGGTTTGCAAATATCATTTTAAATTTGTACCCTTTCTATACTAAACTCAGACTATATTTTTTTGACAAGTGCAAAAATAGATTTGAGTGACTTTTTACTAAACATGAATTTAATGCTTGCAAATTATATTCAAGTCATTAAGTGTCTGAAAAATTGAAATTTTAAAAATTATTAATTATTGATTCAATAGATTTTCAAATCCTGTCCTGGTATTTGTGACAAATATTTTCCTGTCCTGCACATGAATAGGAAAAAACAAAATAAGACAGGAAACAAGACTGTCAATGGGTAGTCCAGTCCACACATAATGAAAGGTATATCATTAATG
>JAQFXN010000572.1:0-20636 GCA_034693365.1 Liacarus xylariae | reverse complement strand
TTAAGCATTTATTCGACTATTTATCAATAGCCGAATAAGGGGTTTAAACAATGCACGGAGGGTTCAGTGCATTTTTTTCCATTTTAAAGTTTTTCTGCATTTTATTTATTTAAAACATTACAATATTATTGATAAATTTATATCCATTGGAAAATTTAAAAACAAATTTCATTACTTATTTTAAATAAGTTATTTATAATCTGAAAACAAAAAATGTATAGTTTGTTTAATATACTGCAATTTATACTATAAATATTTAAGCTTTATTCATAGGTAAAACATAATTTTCAATTAAATTATTGCCAATCGATATAAATTCATCAATAACTAGAACACAAATGGCAGCGATGCTGCTAAAGCTGCCATTTCAGTGTAACCCGAAAATAAGGCTGAAATTGAATTAAAATAAAATGTTTTATAACTTTTTTAACAAATTGTTAAGTTTTTTATCTGAAAGTAAAAAAAAATATAAAAAAAGTAAAAAGTGCTTTGAATGGCAAAAATATATGATTAAAGGAATTTTTCTTTTTTTTTGTTTTGTTCAGGAGATTATTTATGAATAGCAAAACTGACAGTGAAATGAATTGATTCCTAACAGAATATTCTGTTCCACTCAATACTTATTATTTTGCTCAGCACTTTACGCGACTGAACTATAGAAAAAAGAGTGGTTTTTGCTCTGTTTGAATGCAAAAGCATTTGGAGTGAGATTTTGTGCGGAGAGAAGTGAAGAAACGAGGACTGAATGAGAATTCATTTGCATTAAAATCATTTGTCATCATCTGGTGATGTGAGCGCTGACACATCTGATCACAAATCATAGGCCATCACTGGGAAGCAGATGGAGAATGACTATCATTGATGTGTAGTGTTGTGATGGCCAAGGGTTGGGTTGCTCTTATTACAATTCAACTTGATACGTAATTCCTATATTTCTTTTGCTATCCTGACAAGATATTTCATGTGATTTTATAACAAGATATAAATGGCAATAAATTGTATTTCAATCGACTTCTAAACCAACATGCAGAATTATTATGAAAAACTTTCTTCTACTATTTTTATCAAAAATCTATTCATCTTGGTTATCTTTTTCATAAACCAGGAAAGATGCGTATGTAGAATATGAAATTGGAAAAAAATTTTATGCAATCTAGCAGAATTTCCATATGATCATTTACAAGGTGGTCAAAAATTTTGGCTTTAGATACTGTATAAGGGATGCACAAAGGTTATAATTAAGAAGAGTAATGATCTGCTAAACAAAATTGCCAGCATTAAATTATTGATTAATTTTTGCAAGATTATTTTAAATTTAATTCTAAATTAACTCAAATTCTATCAGAGATGGCCACACGATTTTGGTCAGGGGGGTCCCCCAAAATATTCACAGGGAGGGGGGGTGATCAGTTAGGTCCAACATGGCGACTGATCATTTAAAAACCAGGTTTAAGCTTAAATTAAACAAAAAACCATAAAATTAAGTTTTATTTAGCAATAAAAGATGATTTACAGAATATTAGTATCAAAAATTTCGAGATTCCATCAATATTAAAAAATAAAATGTAGTCTAAAACGCCATTTCCTTGAAAAATGGCTGCCCAACTCCATTTTTATATAAAGATTTTGCAAAGTTTACCAGTATGAATTGCTAAAATTACCGAATATAAAAGGAGGGTCCCCTAGAAAATCTTCAGATGGGGAGTGGGTCCCCTAAAACAGACAGGTTTAGACATACCTGATCCTCCCTCTGGACGCCTCTGAAATTCTATTTAATGCTCTGAATTATGATTGAAATATTTATATTCTTTTCTAAATATTCAGAGACATTTTGCATGAATATTTTGAACTGGACTACCCTAGTATTTTTTAAATTAGAGGACACATTATCTTATAATGAATACTGACTGCACTCTAGAGATGATTCCGGCAGAACAGAATCGGATGAATGGAATGATTAGGGAATATAAAAAGATCACAAAACCATAAACACATATAGAAATAGTTGGATATATATTATACTTATGAAAGAAGTGGGAAAAACTATAGAATAAGTTACCAAGTGTTACATTTCATATTCAAATCACACACAATATTCAGTAGAGATTAGAGTTAAATAAGATGTTTGTATTCAACAAAAGGATTTATTTTGTTTTTGATTTTTCTTTGGCAATAGATTTTATTTTATTTCTGGTGCGGAAAGGAATATTCGCACCTGATTTGCATTCACCATTCAATTATTTATCTCAATTATAAATCTTTATAAAGAATAAATATTTTATTTATGATTTAATTTAATATTTTTTTATAAATGATTTTTAACACCGCGTTTCGAAGAAAAAGGAGTATATAGATTCGTTTGCACCTGCCCTCACCAGTTGTAGATGGTGTCCAATTTAGAATGATCTTCCACTGTATTTTTGAAGACCTAATCAGATTGTACCCAGTATAAATTACATATTATTCAACAGATAATTTAAAAAATTATTACTGAATTTAACCAGTAGAATCATTATTTAAAGAAATAAATGCACATTAAATACGGACTTGAATTAAAATGAATTCCAACTTATCAAATGTCTAATTATAAGAATATAAGAGAAATGCATGCATTGGAGTGCCGTCTGATTTACAATTTGATTGCTTTAACGTAAACCCCATTCTTTGGCGTAAGTGTTGACACTTTGTAATCAGTGCTCAACTTTCCGATCTCTGTTTTAGGTCCCGCTTCTAACCGGTATTGAAGCAGTAGTTTGGCCATAGCTAGCTTGGCCTCGAATAGTGCAAAGCGCATACCAATACAATTTCGTGGACCACTGCCAAAGGGCTGCCACGAAGAGGTGTGGATCTGATTACTTCTCTCAGGGCTGAAGCGAAACGGATCGAACTTTTCCGGTTCCGTCCAATAGTCCGGGTCGTGATGTAAGTAATGGACGGCAAACATAACTGACGTTCCCTTTGGAATTGTCATGTGCTTGTATTTATAGTCAGTGAGACAATGTCTGGACACGAATGTGATGAATGGCGGATATAATCTCATGGTTTCGTTGAGAACCCATTCCATGAATTCTAATTTGTTTACTGTATTGAAGTCCAGTTTGCCTTCGCTTTCATATAATTGTTTCACTTCTTCGCGTATCCTTTCCTGATGTTCCGGATAATTGACGAGATTGTGTGCCATGAATGCCAGTGCAGTACTGGTGGTCTCATACCCGCCCTCATAGAACAGAACACAATTAGCTCTTATCTCGAGTTCAGTCAAACGAATATCACTTTTTATAGATTTCGGTGAATTCGTTACTCCCTTTTCACCATTACTTTTGACTTCTTTGTCCACATTGTCTACGGTTAGACATTCGTTACTCATTGCAGACATCTCTTCGTCCGATATCCTCGAGTCTAACATCAGTTGCAATAAATCCTTTCGACGAAAGCTTGGATTTTGTTTTCTCAATTGAATGACATCTCTGGCCATATCCAGAAGAATGCCGTCCGCAGATTCACCCCTTCTCTCTCTGATTATCTCCACTAATCTCCGGAACGGATAGAGAATATTATCCATTAATGGAAAGCATTGGATGAATAGAATCATAGATTTGTGGACATTTTGATTGAACGCAGCTTTCGCTGCGTTTAAGAACTTATTGTTGGACTCATTTTGAACATTACTTTGAAACCCGAAAGCAGTTCTTCCGATGACATCAGTGGTCAGATTCTGAAACAAGGGGTAAATATCAAACTCTTCAGCCTTTTCTGAGCGCTTCTCAATAATATCAATGAAGTTATTCACCGTGTCTTCCATTATAGGAGTCATTGTCTTCAGTTTGGATGCACTGAATGTTGGGGTTAAAGCACTTCTAACTTCTTTCCATCGTTTGCCCCGAAGTCTAATAACCATAGAACCGATGGCTGGATTTGGATGAATACCGAACTTTACCGGAAGCTCCTGGCGATCAGTAAAATATTGAAAGTCTTTGATTTGTATGCTCTTCGCTAAGTCCGGGTCCGCAACTAAAACAGTGGGTTTCGCCCCCGAATAGTAGCCCATGATTTTGCCATATGTTTCGATCCATTCCTTATGTTTGATAACTGACGGCGTTTTTCTGTATTCAAACAAATTGCCAACAAATAGATTGGGTTTCGGTCCCGGAATACCATTTCGGGATAATATAGACATATGTCTGACTCGCATATGAATCCAATACGCGATTATAGCCAATGCTATTGCACTCAATATTAATAACATTTTTTTTGCTTTAAAATTAATTTGAATTAAAAAAAACTTTGAATTCACTAAAAAATTGATTTCAAATTCAATAAAATAATTCAATTTCCCATTTAATTAACTATTGGTTCAAAATATATATATATATATATATAATTTATAAAGTCGAAAAATTGATGAAAAATAATATTAAATTCTGGTTGCTGAATTACAAACTATTATAAATTTAGTTATTAATGTTCTTAAAATTATTGATGCTTTTATAGAAATTATTGCACCCAAACATTATTTAAAATTAAGTGCAAAAAAAGTGCAAATGAGTGCTCAATTCAATATTGTGTATAGATTTAGTTTATTTGTTATTCAGAGATAATAACAAAAGAGGCAGATTATATATTTAATTATAGACTCTCTTAGCATTGGTAATTGACGGTTTAGATCCTATTCGCAGAAATCCGTTTCGCAAAAGATTCTAATAAATATCCAAATCGCCGAAAATAATAAAAGGACATAATTTATACAATAAATTGCATTGGATAGATCAGGGGTAGCTAAGGTCAGCTAAGTCAATGGGGTATAGGTAGGGGAATTTTGAGAACATTTTCTTAAAAAAGTCAGGGGAGCATAAACATTTTCATAATATGAAAAATGCATAGCAGTAGTTAAGGTAAAAATACGATACAAGTTCTTAGAATCGTACATAATTTGTAAATATTTTTAATAACAGATCTAATATAGCTATTCAGTTGATGTGAATATATAACTGACTGCATCGATAAATTAGATAGGATTTGGATTAGTTTCATAATTAATTGTGCATAAATGTGCACATCAATTATGTTTTACTTTAAATATATAATATTTTGCGAAACGGATATATTTTGTTTGCGAATTGGATAAAAAATGTGTTGCGAAATTGATGTGAAATGAAGAACCACCATTTGTATTTTTGAATTTATGTTTAACTGGAATTTTTATCAAAAGTAATAAAAAAAATAGAATTTCTTAATTAAGATTTTGTTAAAATTTTGTCGTACTTTTCAACTTCGACAACCATCAGGTTAGCGCGCCAGAGCTCACTAAACACAGTCTAACTTAATTGTAAGCAGTCCAATAATCATGTTACAAGGTAATTTATTTTATTAATTATGTCAAAATCAATATAAATAATTTAAAATTAGTATTAATTTTTAAAAGAAAACTCTAATTAAGTCATTAAAATGAAACAATATATGATTTTATAGATAAATTATTCTAGAAGTGAGACCAAATAGTGCTGGTGAGACCAAATTAGTGAATGTCATTTACTGCTTAGTGCCATACTATTAAATTGTTTATTTATGTTAATTGATTCCAACTATTAAGCCATTTAATAGTGGCATTTGTAACAATAGTACCAATACAATACCAAAAACTTTTATATACTCTTAAAGTCTAATTAAAAGTCTAGCCATTCATTGATTATATTTCTCTTTGCGTTTCCCAAGACTTCGAGTCTAAGAATTTGAGCTTTGGTTTTGTTTGCATTTTTTTGTTTCTTATGTATGTAATTCTGTTAGCGCTGACACGAATTCTTGAGGTCTTCGCTAATTATTAGTTAAGAATAAAATTAGAATTTTTTATTTTTTTTTTGTATTTAATATTGTCTTTGCATTTGTTCAACGAATAGAAATGAATTATTTATTCATGAATTCATATTTGAATAATTCAATGAATAATTTATTAAAATTTTTTATCAGGTTGTTCAGGAACAATAGGTCATAGGTTAGGACAAGGTAGAGGATAGTTTACATAAGATTATAGTTTTTATTCTGTATTTTTGAATAAAATATATTTAATTCAAACTAACTTATGAATTAAAAGCTGAAATCTCAATGATTAAATGATTAACTAATATATAATCGTCGCTTCACCAGTTCAACTTGGAATTGATTACATGCCAGTACTTAAGTAATTAAAATTATTAGTTTGCAAAATTTGGCAGTAGTTATTGGGAAAGTGAGTTTGTATTGAAGCAAAATTCTAATAGATAGAATATCAATTCTTCAATTCTAAGCTAATTTATCAATTCAATTTAATAGAAATTAATAACAAGATGTGACAAAATTAAAAATAAAATAATTCTGCATGCTAAATAAACTAAGCCTTTTAAATTGATAAGTTTTAGATTGATTTATTTTCTTAAAAGAGCAAATTTTTCAAAACCAAACTGCATTAAGCATTAAGGTTTTACAATTAATAGGCATATTTTTTAAAATTTATAAGTCGAATTCTGAATAGATAAATCGAATACAGTAGAAAGCTTGCTATAATATCCTATTCAAACTACAAATTTTAATTTCTAATACTCCAACTTGGTCACATGTTGCATTAAATAAGAGCAAGCACATGTCAATAACAGCACATTAATACAGAATATTGTACTATACTTAATGTGAGCTCATTTTCAAAGGGGAAGTTAATTCAAACGCATTTTCAAAAGAATTTACTCATGAATGGATGCAACTATTGTTAAACAACTATTCAAATTGGTTTTTAATAATAGGCGAAAATAATATAAAAATAGATTTATTTTCAAAAAAAAAGAAAATTAATTTATTATTTCTAAAAATAGGCATTACCAGACTTTATATTTGATTTATCGTTTATAATTGAAAATCAGGTTAAAATTTTATGTTAAATCTAAAGTCATTCTCCGATTTAAAAAAAAATTCTAGTTTTTAATAAAACAAAATTCTTCATGACTTTTAAGTTATCTTTTAAGTTGAATGAGTCGATCCACACAATCAATGCCTTATATGTAAAATAAGACTTTTCAAGGAATAAAAACTGGAAACAACTTTTTTTTATTTTTATTTATATTAAATAAATTATAATTATTATTAAAGAAACTAAACACACGTGAGTTGTAATAGAAATCAGGATATTATATACCACCCTATTGCCAGGGGATTCCCAGGCACTTCAATATAGTAGCTTGAAAGGGGAATATACAATTTAGCTTACAATATAGTAGCTTGTGGATTGTTAAAGGTGCAGCTGGTGAATATAGAGACAAAAATCTAAGGTTTTTTTATAAACTTGGTGATTTAGCAATCTAGCAAAAAAAAACTAAAAAACAGTAAAAAAAACTTGTTTATAGATTCAAAAGCAAATTAATCCTGCCTAAAACCACACTAAATTAATCAAATGTGAATCTACTGCTGTACTCCATTTATCGTTTCGTTGTGTAGAATAAGTTCGTTGGATTGTTTGAATTTGAAATGCATTTGAATTTACTTATTTTTATTTTTTAAACAGCAGTTCTATTGGAAAATTTTAATTTCAAAGGCATTTCAAAATAGAGTGAAACAAAGCTTTTCAAAGATTATTAAAATGCTTATCTATTAATTTATTTATCTAGAGGATTATAATAGCAGAGCAAATGAGGGAGATAATACTCAATCAGTAAATATCAAAGAGAAATCAATCTATAGATGTATAGATACAGTAATATCTTTTAACATTTTCCAATAGAACTGTTGTTTACAAAATAAAAATAACATGAGTAAATCCAAATGCATTTCAAATTCAAACAATCCAACCAACTTATTCTACACAACGAAACGATAACTGGTGTGTAGTTGAAAATTTTTCAAACATTTTTAAAAAATCTAACAGATAAAAACCGGTATCTGCTCTATTTGTTCTATTTTGCATTTTCATAATAACCTTTTTAAATAAATAACAATATGAGGACATTAAGCAAATTTTATAGAGTTGAGAATTTGACATGCTAACTAAGCTAAATTATTTGCGACCCTTCCCACCCACCCCCCTTGATGATGACCACGTATAATAAAATATAATATTACGTTTGAATACAAAACACAGTTTTATTTTTATTGCTGTTTCACCGATTGTCTGATGACTGAAATGAGAGAGTCGTGGAAATCGATGGGGAAAAGGAAGAAATTTAAATGTTATTGAAAACCGGTTATGAAATACATTTAGTTAAGAGTTGTTTTTATAGAAGCAAATAGAAAAAAATATTTAATTATAATTTGAAATTACAATTTAGAGTAAGAGAGAGAGAGAGTTGGCGTTAATTCCTGTATGCAATCGAGTGTATTGTGTGTATTATGTGTCAAAACACCATAACATACTGTACATAAAGTTTTTATATTATAAACTTTTTGTTATTATTTCTGTTTCACTCAGTTTTATAACAAAATAGATTTTCATTTTAATAGCTATAATATTATTCATATTTTCTATAATTAATAATGACATTCAATGTCATACATATGAGGCAGTGATAGGATAGAGTTAGACATCATTTTTACCTAAACTAATGTGTTTAATATATATTTTGAATTTCTCTAAACGTTTTTAATATAAGGAAAAGTCTTTTATTAATAAATATATGTCTTTTTCAGAAGTGATTTATTTAATTAATTTTATAAAAGAGTAATCCATTGAATGAATGAGAGTTTTTTTTTGAATCAGTATTTTTGTTTCAACAATCAGTTGAGAGAAAAGTTAATTTTGATTTTCTTTTATCAAAACATTCAAAGAATGAAAACGTAGAACAAAAGTATTCAATACATATTGTACTTAAACTGCTGTTTAAAATCAGATATTATTAATGATGAAAATTTATTATCATTTCAACACTTAATAGACTTATGAATAAAAATTTTAATAAACATTTTATATTTGAATAAGTTTTGTTATTTATGTGTCAAAAGTGGTTTTAATCAATATTTACAGTAAAGTGAAATCGTTTTATTAAATTTATAAACTTATTCATTATTATCAATATCTTTAACATTACTTTATTTTATCAACTCATCCGTCAAATATTGACTGAATGGGTAGAGGTATTTGAGTAGAAGTAACTGTAATATAGCTACGAAATTGATTGGAGTGACACAAACCTTGAGAGGAGATATTTATTTATTCATAATATATTTGTGACTACTTTTTTCCAAAACCCATAGACTTTTTTTTTGAAAAATTTATTATTTTTTATTCTTGTGCTGTCATTCAAATTCAATTTATTTATGCCTTCAATTGACAGAACGAAACAAAATGTAATTTAATTTTCATTGAAAAAAGTGAAGTTTTTTTGGTTCCTTAAGTCATATTTTGTGTATGTTTTCATGTCATCTATTAATACGTTGAGAAAGAAAAATGTTTCACTCAATTAATTAAGTGTTTGTGCTTATCAGCAAAAAAAAGTGTTGAATTGTTTTTCTGTTAATTTTGTTTTAAACTATTTTATTAATCAGTTTTAAAGATGTTATGAATTCTTTTTTTAAAAATTTATTTACTTATAATAAGTGAATAAAAAACTTTCAAATAATTTCTTTTGTTTCTTATACTTCAAACTCAATGTGAAAGTTATTGTCAATACTGTTAAGAAAGTGAGTGATAGGAGAGGGAGAAAAGACAAAAGTTTTGTGATGTTTGTATTGTAAGCAGATTTTTGCGGACAAAACTACTAAAACAGACCAACAAAAAAAAATTGCTTCCGATTATAGTGTATCTCATCAAATGAAGACAAGGAATAGATAACTAAAATAAACTTTCATATTCTTGCCGTTCATTACAACAAAAAATTCCGGCAAAAAATCAATAATTTTTTCATAACTAAAAAAGTTTCCAAAAGCGGGATTTTCAAAAAAAAAAACAAAAACAAATGCAGAATCTATTACTGGATAATCAATTAAGTGATCCGAACAGTCGGACATTTAAACTGGTATTCATTGGCGACAGTGGAGTGGGCAAAACGAGTCTAGTGGAGCGCACAGTGAAGAATGTATTCAATGAGAACACCGACTATACAATTGGCGCCGCATTCAACAAATACACTCATAAAACCGATGACAACATTACCGTAACCTATAATATATGGGACACCGCTGGCCAGGAGAGGTACAAATCCCTAGGCCCAATATATTACAGGGGCTCGGATGCAGCTATTATTGTCTTTGATATTACGAATTCAGCAAGTTTTGATAATATAGATGCTTGGATTTATAATCTAAAAGCTGTTCTCGGCTCAGATATTGTCCTGGCCTTAGTCGGTATGTATTGAATAGAAGCTTATTATTTATTATTATTAATTTAATACTTTGAATGGTTTTGAAAATATTTTTTAAAAATAAGGTTTAATTTGTTTTCAATACTCAATAACATTCAAAGTATTTAGTATTTTAGCTTAGCCTATCTCCTTTTCAGGTTGTTTTATATTATATAGATTATATACAGTATAATAAGCAGGGGTTTCGAAATAATAGGAATTGTAATACAACATACAAGCATTTATTTTTAAATATATTGATTAAATATTTTTAAACTAATGGGAACAGAATATTCTATAAGTTACGTAAGTTATTATTTTGATCTTGTTAAATATTCATCTAAAAAATTTACACAAGTTAAGAAACTGCCAGTCTACTTTTTTTTAGACAAGTATGAAAAATTATTTTATTCTTCTATTAACTACCGGAATATATTGTAAATATGATATTAAACAACATTATAAATTGTCTTAATTCTTGTTTAAATAACACTAAAGTTATTTCAATTTTTGTTTTTGGTCTTCAATAATAAGTTTGATTCCAAACATATTTATCATACAATTGATTAATCACAAGATATATTGTAATGTGATATCCGAAACATATGATATCTAACAAGTGATGAGTTTTTAAGTGGGTTTCATATCAAAGTACAGAGTATTTACAAGTGTCAGTCTGGGTTAGGGTATATGTCCGGGGAAAGTGCAAAATAACAAACTTTAACCTTGAAGTCCAAACAACAATAAGGGATAAAAAAGAGTATTTATTCAAAGAACTGTTGATTTAACAATGAATTTGCACAAGTCAATGACCCTGTGCTTACTTTAATCTAAATATTACCTGTAGAATAAATGGCTGTTAGAACTACAGTCACTGTTACAGTAACAGTAGTTGAAATCCATCCCTTGGCTCGATTACGAAAATGTGTTGCTATATTAAAAATTCATGTAATGATAACAGAAATTCGATAATATTTATATCAATTGAATCGTAAACTATTAGATAGTTTTGTTTATCTTTAAATTAAAGTATTATATAAAAGTAGTAGTGGTAGTCTATCATAAATAGCTAAGTTTATTTACTTTTAAATTATTGAGCAATAAAATAATTTTCCAAATGTTAATTTATATATTTTTAATGCTTATGAACGGTGATTTTCTTTACATTTATATCTTTTTTATAATAAAATATTCAACTTGGCATAATTTAGTAAGTTTCAAAAACTAAAATTATCTTGTTGTTACAACATGCTTATATCAACATGCAATTAACATGTTACAACATGCTTATATGTTTCTTTCTATGTTTAATTATGCATCTGAAACTAATTACATTTTATTTATTTTTTTAATTTTACCCTCCTTGTATTACCATTCTAAAAATCGTAGAATAGCATGATCACTTCAAATATTTTAAAATTTGATCTTGATCACCACTCATATCATTTATTTATTTTATTAAAAGTTAATATATTGTATTTCACTATTTTTTCATAAAAATATGTTAGCATCGAGGTCAATTTACAAAGCACATGACATGTGCATATCAAACTAATAGTTGGCGCCAAAATAAATAGATCAAATATTTTAAAGAATATTCTAAACACTTTTTATAATTCAATTCAATTTAAAAATTAGTTTAATAATAAAGATCCTTATAACCTGTCACTATTCTTTAGACCTACGGTTCCCATTTTAAGGCCATTGGCCAATTTATATAGACTTTTTTTTAATGTTCAATAAATAGACAGTCAGTTATCACTGACTTATCAAGTTTAAAAGTTTAACACAAATAGTGTGATACTCAATGTGGAGTTAATCTTGTATTAGAATATTAGTGGGATTTCGTTTAAATGTGTTTTCAATTTTTTTTTGATATGAAATTATATTTTTGCAATAACAGTAATCTTTTTGAACAATCGAAAAATTTCTTAATCACTTTAATCTCTTAATTCCCAATAAATTACACTACTATTAATTTAAACACGAAATAATTTTGATCAACCTAAACTTTAAACAATACACTTACTCTCAGGCTGGGTCAAGTGCATTTAACAAAGCTGTTTTAATAATAGTAATCGCATGATCAATTTGATATACCGAAAAATAATAATATTATTACCAGGAATATTTTAAATTGTAAAGAGCTTCATTTAAATATCTTGTTGCTTATGTATATGTCAAAATGTTTCTTATCAACAAGTTATTATAATATTATATAATATAAACAGGAAATTCTCGAGCATCAGCTGATTTTTGTTTAAAAAAATAGGCTATAGATTAATTTTAATTTCGAAATTTTAGATCTAGATAGTTTGTTTATTTAAAAGTAACAATCTTAATTTATTTATTTCCAATTTTATCCAATTTATCAGGCAACAAATCAGATCTGGAGCATCGGCGCGACGTCGACTATAAAGTGGCGAAAAAGTTTGCCCAAAAAAATGATCTCATATTTATGGAGACATCAGCCAAGACTGCGCTCAATATTGATCTCCTCATAAAGAAAATATCGCAAGAATTGATTAAACGGAAGAAAGTCGTCGACAAATTTGATTCAAATGGGATCAAACTTGTGCTCAACACAAATAAGAAGAATAATAAACAATATATGAAGAAAAAGTGTTGCTAACCATTCACACCCCTCTCCACCCCCTACTCCACTGTTCCATATTAGGCCTTAAATGAAGTAAAAAAAAATGAAATTACGCACACATACATTGACATACATATAAGCATAGCTCAAATGAAGAAACTTTTGATATAATTAGTAAATCTATTCATACATTAATCACAAAAAATATGTCTAAAAAAATTGATAATAAAAATGTTCACAACTTTTATATAAATAAATAAGTTTTTTGTGTTTATTTAAATTTGAAATTTCTGTTTGGACTAAGAATTTCAATTTAATAGAATGAACACAAAAAGAAAAACAAACTTTTAATACTAGTTATTAATATTTATTAAGAAAGTTATAAACTTTTCTCTTTTATTTATCCGCTTTTTTTATTATTAATTTTTTTCATGTTATATATAATGTAAGAAAAATAATATTTAATGTTTAGAAATGTTTTTTATTTTAAGTCTTTCAAACTTCAAACTGTATTTTTCAAACTCAATGTAAATTAGAAATTAAAAAAAACAAAGAAATTTTAAAATAAACTTTTTTTATTTGAATATTATCTTGTTAAGAATTTTTAATTTATATATAAAAACTATCAAAAAGAAACCATCATAATTAAAATAGTATCTAGCAAAATCTTTTGTTAAATATGTAAATTATAATGATAAAATTAAATATTTTAAAGTATTTTTGTATTAATATTATTACGAGTATTATTTCAAAATATTATTACGAGTTTCTGATAAATCTTTTTTTTTAAAAATAGTATCAATGCATAATTTTCGAACATTTTTCCTGTCTTATCTTTATAACTTTGAGATTAACCTGATATTTTGACCTATTTATATCCCCTAAATTCTATATGCTTTTCAAATAGTTATATATATGTTTTATATTAAATATGAGATATTTGTCGGAAAGGAAGTCAACTTTCTATTTTAGTTTTGTTTTCGTCAGTTCAGCGCAACTGTTCGTAAGGGTAGCAAAACAGCTGTCGTATGGGACGCCATATGTGTTAGAAATATAAATCCCATACAAGTAGTGCCATAACAAACATATATTTTCTCTACATTTGGAGACCCATACGACAACTTTTTTACTCGAACTCTAGTAGTGTAGATGAGTTCATAAACGTGTCGTAAAATAATTTATATCTCATATAATTGTTTTGTTAAATACATTTATATTATACGATATTGAAGAAAGAAAAAGCACACTATATTAGACTTTCTAGGAGTTATGTAACGTTTTGATTGGAATCACAAGTTCAAACTCCAAGCATAGCTTTCTGGTATTGTGTCGAGAGATAATCAATAATTGTGTACAGTGTATAGTAACTTATATAGGCAAGGTATCAAAAACACATGAGGATTTTTATATTAATCAACACATATTTTAGCAATGAGTATTATATAAATACCATTTGTTTCATAATGAAACCTGCTAGAATTAGCAAGAGAATAATGACTGAATTTCTAAATTTACAAAAACAATCCAGAATTTTTGATGAAATACTATCAATTCATATCATAAGTATTCGAAAATTTAACACGAATATAGTAAACATCCATTTCAGCATGACTAACAAGAATGTTAATTTTTTAAAAATATGACTAAGATATCGTAGAATATGATATGATATGAATGGTAGAAGATTCTAGAATATTTATTAACAATTAGCAGACTTGTTTGATGAACAAGCAACTAGACCTAAATATTCTTGTGAGATTACAAATTGAATTGATGATTTATTCTATAAAGATTATTCACATTTCATAAATAAAAGAATAATCACTGTATATATACAATCTATTCAGAATAGAATAAAATCATGCTTAAAATGACTTTGGACCAACTTTTAATTCAATTAAAACATATGTAAGAACTAAAGCAAAATTTGTTTATTTGATTGTTAAAAAATATTATTGCAAGAAAATTATATTAGAAAATGTTGAATAAAACAAAACAAACACTTTACAGGACAATAAATTAGTGATTTTTACAAGAACAAAGCTTACAGTTGGCTCGATTTAATAAAATGAAAATTCAATCATAATTTAATTTTTATTCTATTCTGTCTTTTTTCATATACAGAATAGCATATCGTTGGTATATATTAAGAATTTATACTTGTTTCATAAAATATTCTGCATATTCTTTAAAAAAAGAACAATTTTGCCCCAAATTTATTGTCACAATTGGAATGGGAATAGAATTTGACATAAAAAGCTCTCCCAAATCAATTTATTAACCAGTATTTATGTAGTTCACAGCTATTCCACTACAGAATATTCTTTATTGTATATAAGAATTTAGATCAAACCTTAACTAAAAACTAAGTAATTAATAAATTAGAAAATAATGTAATTATTTATTCATATTTTCTTTACTTATTTTATTGGTTAAGAATAATGTATTCATAAGAAGTGAATTTCCTATTTTTCCATCAGTTAATCAAATAATGATAGCATAAAATTGAGTTACACTTTAAGAATCGTAATTATTGTTATAAATGAAGAATAACTTAATTATAATTTTTAGTTATAATTAAATTAAATATTGTTTAAATAATTATTTTTTTAATACCACTGAAATAAATGATAAGTAATTATAATACAAATGAATTTTCTATTTAGAAATATATTATACAATAAGAATCGAAAGAAGAGATCATTGCAAACAAGAATAAGAAGAAGAGGAATAAGTGATGAAATAAAAAGTATTTATACAATCAATTATTGGTTTCTTTTATTTCGATTAAAGAAGTATTAACTTATTGTTAAATTGAATATAAAGCTCATTTTTTCGAATTTGAACTAATTTTATAGATAAACTTGAAATATAGGATTACCAAGTTGCAATTTCTATTTAAACAATAAAACATTAACATACTGATTTTCTAAACAACCCTGGACATATGGTTTTGCTAGATAATATCGGGTTCTATAAATCAACGTGTTAAATATAAAATATAATTCTTAAATTTTTATAAAATAACATTATGTTAAGCATGTCCATTTCTATATTAAAGTAAAGTGTTGAAAACTTCCCTGCACACATTTTACAATTAAATAAATTAAGTGTCAAAAATGATAATTTCTTATTAATTTCACATTAATATCTTGCTTAAAACGATAATGATAATTTTAAGCTAGAAGTTTTTTTTTAAAAAAAAGTAATTAGATTGTAATTTATTGGCTATAGTGACACAATCTATTTGCACTTGGTAACCCCCTAGTCTCTATTAAATAGTTTTTCTATCATTACAATCATTAAAGTCTTGATGTTTTTTGCCCTGAATATCATTACTCCAATCACTGTATTGAACAAATCGTTTTCCATTAATCGGCGGTAATTTGATTCCATTCATAGTATTGTTATTATTAGCAATAGATCTGCCATTAGTTACAGTTAATAGGGTTTCGTGTGATTTAGTAAACGATTTAACTATAGTTAGATTTTTTGGTAAACTTGTTTCGGGCGATAATCTCATGAGAAGAGTGGCACCGCTGCCATCACTGCCCACACTGTTTACACTACTCCTATGTATATTTTGATTAATATTATGCTTATTATTATTTGTCACACTATTAGCGTAGAGAAGCTTATTTGTCGCTCCATTTGAGCCAAACTCTTCTCTATTAATCAGTGTTGCCTTTAAATTGTTTAATAGTGACACACATTCATAGTGTTGGCCATCGATCGCCAAATCTAATGCACTTTTTTCATCATAGTTTGTGTAATCAATTATATCCGAGGCTATAGACTCGTTGCTGAGTAGGTGTTCGTAGAATGAGCGTAGCACATCTACCTGTCCATACTTGGCCGCTAACATTATGGCATTGTTTCCAGCCTTATCGCACATTTCGATGTCTGTGTTATCCTATTTATGAATATATTGTTTTGATTTTTTTTTGGATTTATAGGTTCTTAGATTAAAATTCTTCTGATAGATAGAGCAGACATTTTCCGGGAAGCAAAAAACATAATACTAATTTTACCAATTTAAATTTAATGTGCATACTTTGGCTTAATTTAAATTATTTTATTTAACAATTGATTTAATTTTATAAAACGAACAGAACACAAAACAAGATAATAATTTTGTTGGAAATTTTATATTTCAATCTGTTTTTAAAGAGCTTAAATAAATTAAAAGTTAGTAATAAAAATTGTTATTGTAGTTTTTAAGCTACAGGTAATTAAGTTATTGAATTTCAAAAAAGAAAATTATCTCAATTTATCTAGTTAATTCATTTTTGAGATTTTGATTTGCCACCATGTTGATTTTCCAAACTATTTCAGTTTATTGAGATATGGTCATCTTATCAAATTAAGCAAATTATAAACCTAAATTTGCAAAATATTTATATTGACTAGATTAATTAATGTTATTTCGAAAATATCTATTATGCTTAAACTTTCCAATTTGTTTTTGTACGTTTAGGTTATTGCCCGGAAATTGTGTTCTCGTTGTATATAAGAATATTTAAATTATAATTTGAATTTAATGTCGGAAATCGACTTAATACTACTTTTCGTATTTCTAAGAAACGATTACTTGAATTAAGTGTTCAATTAATTCTTGAATTTATTATTAAAAACCATTAGTTTCTTAAGTTTTAATGTAAAAATATAATTTTGTTTTTAGACATTAGATTCCGTTTTCTATGAATAACAATAATATATCTATAAATCATTTTTTATATAATTTATATCTAATGATTTTCTACCGAAATAAGCATTGATTATTCCATTAATATTGTAATTATTGCCTATTCCTTAGAAACAGAGCTCATTAATATTCTCTACTCTATTATTCTATTCACCGGAATATTATGTGTATTTTTATATTCTTCTCTATATTTAACAAAACATTAAACCTAATAATTATTATCAGATTAGCTATATTTTTAGATATTGAATACAATGGCAAAGAAAACGGAATATAACCAACAAAACAAAAATAATCAAGCATTGTGAATAATAAGTTAGAGTTTTCAATTTTAGATATTTAAATTAATTTTAACAGGATTCACTATAGTGGAGCATCTATTAATGTTTTAATCCAAATCACCTAGATTAACTCATCTTGTTTAATAGTTTATCTAGAATGTTGTTATCAGGTAGTTTATCTACGCCCTATTTTCAACCTTCATTTGATCTTGACTAATTAATATAAATGAAAATATTATGCGAATTGAATGTTAATTTAGAGATAAAATCTGTTCGTATATTAAACCAGAGATGAAATCGAGAGGAATGTCACAGAATATCCGATTGTTTTCTAACATATTTTTGAACAGTACAGTGCAGTAGAGAGAGCGCGCGCACTGTGACAGTTGACATATTATTGTTATTACGACAGACAATCAGATAATTATAGTTCTGACCATTCAATACTATAATTATCTAATCGATAGGTAATTATTTTGCGAAACACGTGAAATAGATTTTATTTTTCAACTATTTATAACTTTTTTATTCAATTTAAGAGCTTGGTATTTGTGTAATTTTATTTAATTTAGCTCCAATAAGTTCATGATCAGAATTATAAATACTGTTTGCACTGATAGTCAAGGTGTTAGTGATTGAAAATATGAATTACAGTATTATTAAATTGTTAATTGAAACGAAGTAATTCATTCAGGTTAATTTATATTTTAGTTTGTAAATATTCTTGCTAAAAATATTATATAAAATTATATATTCTGGTTGATTCTTTAAAATTAATCTAGAGTACCATTAATTAACTAGCTGGATGGTTTTATGGTCTACACTAATGTTGAGTTTAGTAAAATTGTAAAATGACACTTTTTACAATAATAACATAAATGTTGTTGTTTTTAACTAAAATTCTCAATTAATTTTGAATTTTATAATGGTGATTCTTTTTTTCAAATCTAGGTAAAAATTTCAAAATGACTTTTGTCAAGATCATAAACTGGATGTATTATATTCTCTATAATATATACAGTTTATTATATACTCTACACTATTCTGTAAAAACAACAATTCCTTAAACTAATGAATGACTGAAAAATATATAAGAATTAGAAAACTTTTTTTTTGAGAACTGGGAATCAATTCATAATCCAATCATTGGATAACAAAAAATCATATTTGTTTGAAAATCAATAAATTCTGAAACTGTCTCTCTCTCTCTCTCTCTTCACTCTCTCTCTCTCTCTCTCTCTCTCTCTCTCTCTCTCTCTCTCTCTCTCTCTCTATCTCTCCCCTTCCCTCCCCTCTCCTCTCTTTGATTCCATCTCTAAATAACACAATAAAACAAAAGCTAAACCAAAAGAAGAAAAAACAAATACAGAAAAAAAGAAAGAAAACCAAAAACTAAATCAAGACTTACATAAGACAATAGAACTTTGACATAATCTGACTGTCCATTGATGGCCGCGTGTATGAGCGGCGTCAGATCGAAACAGTCGCCCAGATTCTGATTGGCGCTATTGTCCAACAGAAGTCGGCCAAACTTTTCTCTATTATACCAGTTGTCAAAACCGGTCAAATATATTGATATTGTGATGAGCGGTGTTCGCATATAATTGTCGCGTGCGTTCACATCACAGCCACTCTCAACCAATAACTGAGCCTGACTTCCGAGGTATAAGCAATTATTGAAATTTACATGTTTAAACAAAAAATAGTAGTGCACTGACATTTTTTTATATACAAGTAAAATAGTGTAAAGAGTTTAGTGGGTAATATTATTACCTAGGTGCAATATTAATAATGCAGAAATACAGAAGAAGTTAGTGTATATTTGGTAAAATCAAGGTATATGCAATGTACCAGGTTAAACTTAAAGAATTTTCAAAATATCCTTTATTTAACAAGCCTACTACCAATTCAAAACCGGTTTTTAAAAATTAGACATTTATGAATTGAGTTTTATTTTTAATCGATAAATGTTGTTTCGAAATAACATAAATTATTGATTAACATGATGGAATTTTGTTTATTTATAAAACACTTCACTTTTATTATTTGCCAGAATTTTCTTATTTGACAAAATCAATTTCAAATCAGAGATTACCAAGGAACTATATAAACAATACAAATATTTGTAAAATCTCGCATGTATAGTTTGATTTTTTTTAACTTGTTAACAGAATTATTAGTTTTTTTAGGTTAAATTTATTAGAACTAAAACGGTTTTATCATGATAAAGAAATTTTTTTTATATAATCCTGTTTATATAGTTTTACAAACACGAAGCTTGGTCATACGTGGTCTATTATAGTAAAAATTTGAAAAGGTATGCAGATTAGAACAGACACTGAGCTATGTTTATTCAAAAATGTTCTGTTGTTTTTCATCTACTATTTGTTTAATTTTGTGTCGGAATATAAATATTAATACACTCTAACGTGTAAATAGTGTTCGTAAATAATAATAAAATAAAAGTTGTTTGAAAATATCTATATAAAAAAGTAAAAAGTTATCAATTCATTCCAATATTTTTCAATTTAATAAATTAATTCTACTAATGATTCATACATTTTATTTCTTTGCGGCATTTTTATTGGAAAATATATTAATATTTCTCAATAAAAAAAACTATTCAACAAATATTTCGTAATTTTCGTCGACGTCTATAATATATTTTCTTATTCATTACCAGTTCTGTCGCATAAGTTTTGTTTCAATAGTGTCTCTGCACATGTGCGCACGTATCTGTGAATGGCCGAATTAGAATGTAT
>JAQFXN010000571.1:0-20640 GCA_034693365.1 Liacarus xylariae | reverse complement strand
AACAGCTTTGAATTTCGCTGTTATCCTCAACAATGCATTTGAAATAGGATTTTTGAATCTCAAATATTCGATTTTGATCTATCCCATCAGAAAGAGGCTATAAAATGGCACATAATTTCACATGGAACCATATTTCTATCTCTCATGGTTTATGTATAGACTGTTGCTCATGAGTATAATAGCAGTGTTCATCTTCATTAGTAAAGATTTTTATACAGTAAGACCTGTATTAAATTGTGAGTTTTGATGTAAAAGTTAACTTTATTTTAGTTGAGTTTTAAAAGCAACAGTAGTATGTATAATTGTAAAAAATTTCTTCATAAGAAGTTTGATAAATAAAAGCTGAAAATGGTAGTGATATTCGCTACCGTCTCTCACTATTACAGTGTTACAGTGAAGCCTACATTTTTCTGCTTATAAGACCTCTATCAAACTTCCCATGAAGAAATTTTTCACATATATTTATCCTATTTTAGCATTATAATTTTATCCTTTCATCAAGCTGCATCCGATGACTTTTATCAAGTTGCATAAATTTTATACTCCTTTAGTAATTAATAATTATTATATTAAAATGAGCATGATTAGATTTTTTTACAGTAATCACAATTATTTTTATATCCATTTCATAGGTTCCCTATTTTACACCCTATTGTATGGCTAAGGCATCACTAGACATGTTCACCAAATGTCTGGCACTTGAATTGGGCCCCAGAGGTGTTCGCGTGAATGCAGTCAAGTAAGTGATATTATATAATAAACAAGGTCGTTTTAAAAATTGCATAAATTGTGAATTAACTATATTATTGTTTTACGTCCCACAGCTGTACGAACCGGTTTTCAAGAGAACACTGGTTCCGGTGACCAATTAAAAGGATTTATCGATAATTTAGGCCCAACTCTACCACTAAGAAAGATACCGGAATCACAGGACGTGGCCGACGCAGTGCTGTTCTTGGCCTCAAATAAAAGCAATTGTATTACAGGCCTATCAGTGCCTATTGATTGCGGGGGTCTTATCGCCTGAATTTCCTTAGCATTTGAAAAATTATGTGGAATCGCATTCAATCAAGAATTTATACAAAATTATATTTTATAACTACTTTTACACAATATATTCAATTTATTTACAGTATATTAAATAATTTATTCATTAAATGAGAATATTATAAAAAAAACTTTTTAAATCAATAACTAAATTTGAGAAACACAATGAATTTACAATAATGCTGCATTCTTGGCCTGTCAAGCTGGTACTTTCTAAAGCGAAGGTGCAAATGCCGTTTTGTAAGAAAATTCTGCAAAATTCTTTGTAAATTCTTAGTAAAAGAGCAGAATAAGATTTATCATATAATTTAATGTTTTAAAGTTCAAACTTTGTTATAATAATTATTGAATAAAATGAAATTATCACAAAAAAGCTAGTTAATCGATAAAAACAAACTTACCATTTCATGACAAATGAACATTAATTCAATTTGAAAATCTAAAAATAGAACATATTGTTTTCAATTCTGCGGAATAAAACAAAGTGCATTTTACTAAAAAAATCAATATATTCTAGGAGGATATAAAAAAATTTAACTATTATAATTTTAATATTCAGTTTTATTTAACTAAAATACAAGGTTTAAGTGTCTTTATTTCTAAAAGTCAAGAAGTAAATGATCGATAAGTTATTGATTAATTTTTTAAAAGATTGAATCAGCAAGGAAATTATTGTTTAATATGTTGGCGAATAATTAATATTTGTTGAGAGCAAATATAATTATCTAATATTAATGTAGAAAATAAAATTGTTTTATATAAAAAAAATTTTTTATTTAATAAATTTATAAAACGAAATCCAGCTTTTAATAGATATTTAAATAATTATTATTGAAAAGAAATGTCGACTGAATTGGAGTTCGCAAACAAAGTGGTTCTCATCACTGGTTCGAGCGGTGGTTTAGGGGCACAAATGGTTAGAGAGTTTGCTAAGAGAGGCGGACAAGTGGTGGTCACCGGACGTAACGGTGCGAATGTTGAAGAAGTGGCCAAAGAATGTGACGCATTATCGCCGACAGGTTTGACTGCACTGCAAGTGGTCGGTGACGTCACAGTGGATGAGGACGTGAAACGACTCGTTGACACTACAGTTGATAAGTTTGGCCAAATAGATATTCTGGTGAACAATGCGGGCGCAGGTATTCTGTCCAATATATATGATTTGGAACTAATGGCGAAATTGGATCAAATTTTTCGTTTGGACGTGAGATCTGTTGTATTGTTAACACAACTATCTGTCCCTTATTTGGAGAAAACTAAAGGAGTTATTATTAACATGTCTGGTGCATGCTCAATTAAAGTCGTAATTAAATTTTTACCGTTTAATTATTTTTTTTAATTTGATTAATCTTACAATCTTTAAATAAATACTAAAAGTTTTAAAATCTTATTTTAAGTCTTACTATAAATATATATTGTTTTTGATGCTTTCTAGATATTCACTTTTGGATCCGTCACACTTTTTTTCTCCACTTTCGGAGAATAGAATAGAATATACATTAGTTTGCACCTCATCCTTTCACCATCACCTCACCCCCCGTCCCACACTTCTATGTCATTTATGATATTAGCGCCGTTTTTGAAGACTATTCTGCTAAATTCTGTATAAATTCTTAGAAAAACAGCAGAATTTTTCAAATTCTTGATAAATTTGATCAATTTGCATAAATTCTGTCAAATTGTGTCAAATTCTGTTAAATTCTGTTAAATTCTGCTAATGCTAAAAGAATTTGATTATTGAAAAAAATGCCCCCTCTATAAGTGGTTCTGTGATTTTGAAGTTCTTATAAGTACCCTATACCCCTTGACTTTGAATTTATTGTAAATCCCTAGTTAAGCTTATTTTTACAAATTATTAAAATATTACAAGCGCATTTCTATTTTGATAAAATAATACTATTATAGTAAAAAATAGTATAAAACTATCAATTTAAACAATTTTAGCTTTTGTTTTCAGATTGTTCCATTATTGCCTTATAGTATGGCAAAAGTAGCAGTCGATATGTTCACTAAATGTCTGGCTTTAGAATTGGGACCCAAAGGAATTCGCGTCAATAGTCTACTGTAAGCCATAAATTTATAAAAGCTCAATTAAACTAAAATTTTTGAACATGTTAACAAAACTCGACTTCACATTATTAGTCCAACTGCTGTCCGAACAGATTTTCAGGCTAATGCTGGTGCAGATCCTCAAAAATTGAACTTGGACCAAGTTGAAGAACATATGCCGTTAGGAAGATTACCCACACCTGAAGATGTGGCCAATAGTGCATTATTTTTGGCATCGAATAGAAGTTCGTGTATTACAGGAACACTATTATTGGTCGATAGCGGAAGTGTTATCGCATAAAAAGTTTATTATTGATAATTTGGTTAATAAAACTCTATAATGGTATTGGACAGGAGTAGCCACGGAGGGGGTATACCCTAAATACCCCCTAAGACCAAGATTTTGCTAAATACCCCTCCCTCTGCCTTTTTGCTCAGCAGGCGAAGAAAGTCGTTTTTACCTTACCCCCTGTGAATTTTTCATATTTTGAAAACATTATACCCATCTGACTTTTTGAGAAAATTTTCTCAAAATACCCCTCTCTATACCCCTTTTTGACTCGGCCGACCTTGGCTACCCCTGGTTTTGGACAAATGTTCGGAAGGACAGTATTAAAAATTCTAGCATTTAAATTCTATGTTTTTCAAATATATTTGTTCTCTATGTTTACTATTAAATTATTTACTATTATAAATTGTGAATTTGTCTTCAATGAAAACCAGTAATTTCTAAATATATTTATCCTACGTGGTTTTTCGTTGCTGTTATAAAATTTAATAATATACACAATAACATTCGAGTATTCTAAATTGCGCATTCTTACGCAGAATTCTACATTCCAGACAAAAAGTACGATATATAAAATTATTTACTTAACCTAATTTTTATTATCTAATTTAATTAATACTCTATAATATTATTTTCGAAACTATCAAAATAAAAATTAAAATACAATCTTATCTCATAATAAAAGTATACAAACAGGGATAACCGAGAAAATGGTTCGTTTTAAAAATAATTCATTACAAATATACTTATTTACTGATTATATAAGTTGCTATAAATTTATAATTAGTTAAGTTGCTCAAGCCAGCCGTCTTAAAATTTCTTATTGCTAATACCGGAAGGCAATTGAATTGAGATTGTTAAGATAAATCAATTTCTAAACATATTAAGTTTAAAGGATATAAAATTATTGAGCATTTGAACATTAAATTACTTTGCACTTAGAATGCAAGTTTCGGAGGTGAAAGGTAAAACAGGTGAAAGGTTGGTTTTTTATTAGTTGTTTTAACATCCAAATTGCATGCAAATTGCAGGTTTATTAACATTGGGTATATTCCTATTTAGGAACGAACCCGGGACAAATAATAAACAAGACATATATTTCACCATAATAGTATTCAAATAATATCTTAATAAATTCTAGTTACACCTGATATTTTCTTTCTCAAGTTAATCTAACTTTTGGGAACCACCCTGATTGTGATGTTTGGCATCACTATCTTCAATATTGATAATTTATTGTTCGGATCTATCATTTTAGGTTTTATCTTCTACTGTAAATACAAATTCATATTGCCTTTAGTTTTTCAAAAATATAATTATTTTAAAAGAGAATTAATTGAATTAATAGAAAAGATATGTCGACTGAATTGGAATTTAGAGACAAAGTGGTTCTCATCACTGGTTCGAGCGGTGGTTTAGGCGCACAAATAGTTAGAGAGTTTGCTAAGAGAGGCGGACAAGTGGTGGTCACCGGACGTAACGGTGCGAATGTTGAAGAAGTGGCCAAAGAATGTGACGCATTATCGCCGACAGGTTTGACTGCACTGCAAGTGGTCGGTGACGTCACAGTGGATGAGGACGTGAAACGACTCGTTGACACTACAGTTGATAAGTTTGGCCAAATAGATATTCTGGTGAACAATGCGGGCGCAGGTATTCTGTCCAATATATATGATTTGGAACTAATGGCGAAATTGGATCAAATTTTTCGTTTGGACGTGAGATCTGTTGTATTGTTAACACAACTATCTGTCCCTTATTTGGAGAAAACTAAAGGAGTTATTATTAATATTTCGAGTGTTGCGGCACAAAAACCGGTAATAAATGCAATTAATCCAATTCAAATCAGTACTTATTTAGCAAAAGTATATTTCACCACTGTAATTTTAGTTTAACGTGATAATATCTTGCTAGTTAGACACTAATGTTACTAATTTAATTCATTCATTCATTTTCATGAACGTCTTTTGTACCTTTCAGTGTAGGCGTAGTTCTCGAATGATATTGCGTCAAGTGCTCGAAGCACTTCCTCCCACTCCTTCTATAACATGTGACTGCTCATTGCTAGCAGTGAAGTGAGAACAACTGACAGCGATATCAGTTGAAAAAATTCTAAATAAATAGACATCACTAGTAGGGCTCTAACCAGCGACCCTTCGCCACAGAAGGCGAGAACCATACCTAATAAGCTACCTCTGCTCTATAATTTAATAATTTTTATATTTGTTACAAAATGAATTATTTGTTCTAATCACTTTTTAGACATTTAAAAAACTTATTAAGTATAATTTTACTCATAGAAAAGTAGCTTATGTATTATTTTAAATCCAAAATCATTTAGATTAAATGATCTATTAAATTAATTCTTAGTTAAATAAAAATGGATTTATAATTTACCTCATAGAGTATAAGAACTCTGCGTGTTCATTTTCATTTTAAATTGTTCTATATATTATATTAAATATTTTACCACATTTGGATTTTCATAAATTAAAATATATTTCTTAAACTTCATTTAAATATCCAATATAACTTATCAGCTTCTTTTAATTTTTGATAAATCAAGTTATCAGTTTTCACACCCTATTGTATGGCTAAATCATCAGTGGATATGTTCACTAAATGTGTGGCACTAGAATTGGGCCCCAAAGGAATTCGTGTTAATTCAGTCAAGTATAACATTTTAAATATTTAATATGGGACATTCAAATAGTACGCACTAATCTCGTGGATGAGGGGGTGTAGCAAAAGCACAACAAAATGCACTCAAGTATGCGCACAAAAGAAGGGTTGTGTACGTATTATTTGTGCCATAATTTAAAAACAACTTTAGGAAATCTAAAACAAAATTTAAAATAAAATCTTTACTCAATCCAAGTCCAGGTTTTGTTCGAACAGGTTTTCAGGCCAATACTGGCTCTGTTGAGATATTGGACACTATGACTGATCAGGCTGAAAAGACTATGCTATTGGGACGATTAGCCGAACCAATAGACGTGGCGAATGCAGTCCTATTTCTGGCATCGGATAATAGTTCCTATATTACCGGAACCACACTGTTTGTAGACGGCGGCAGAATGAGCCAGTAGACTTATTCCGTTTATAATTGATGGATTTAAGGCAAAAACTAAGTGATTATAAATAGAAAAATAATGTATTTATGAATTACTAGTATGAAAAAATTTCAATGATATTGTATTATTAAAATATAATTAAGCTTGTATTATTAAATAACTATTTAATATTTTAAAGCTGAATTCTAGATTTAATTAAAAATAAATTACTAATGTTTTAGAATTAGAGTTTATATCACTGAAAATCTTTTTATTTTAATTTATATTTTAATTCATTTTTATTTAATATTGATTAGAGACCAGGGATGTGGAAAAATCTTAGTGGGTATTATTGGTTTATGGCGAAGTGCAGAGGATATTCCGGGCTGTGTGGTCACAAATTTATCCTAATTTGGGACAGGGTGTCCAGGAGGGTATTTTTACAACCATCAAATTCTTACAGAATCTCATTAAAATGGACGTAATTTACCAGATATTCGACTAATTCTGTAAGATATTAACAGAACCTTTCTAAACATATAAAGAATTTAACTATATTTTGTTATTTTTCTTGGAACTGCGCAATTTTAATTGGCAATATATTTAATGGACATATAAATTGAATGTTTTGTTTACTATTCCTAAATGTGGTAGCAATGCACCCTTCATGCACAGACCCCCCTGGGCACCCCACCCCCACATTATATATATAAATAAATGGCCAGATCTGACGAGGTCCCGACAAGACCCGACATGGTCATGTAGCACATCACTGGATTCAGTTTGTTGGTCATTTTGACACCTTACTCGAATCACTTACCCCCATGAACTTTGAAATAATGGTCATTTTTTACCAAATACTGTTAATAGTGGACCCGTTAGTGTTACCCAAGAGACATCACGAAGAGATGGGTCCATGTCTCGCCAATTATTTAGTGTGGCGATCACGACCACCCTTCTCATAGGTTTAAAGTTGCTTCAAGCATTGTAATTACATGCTAAAATTATTGAATAATCAGGAATTCGCTTAATATCTTCTAAATTCTTTTTAATCGTTGACCTGGACTTAGATCACTGATTGATATTTTTATAATAATGATTCGCATTATTTTATTTATATAAAAATTTAAAGAATTAACAGAATTCAAGAAATTATAGAATTTGGTAAAAATGACCATTATTTCAAAGTTCATGGGGGTAAGTGATTCGAGTAAGGTATCAAAATGATAAAGTCAACCAACTGAATCCAGTGATGTGCTACATGACCATGTCGGGTCCCGTCGTGACCTGGTAAGATCTGGCCATTTACCGTCGGGTCGAAAATGGTCAAGTGAGGCATGATTGAACTTGTCTTGGCCTTAGTTTTCCAAAAATATATATAATATGGGGGTGGGGTGCCCAGGGGGTCTGTGCATGAAGGGTGCATTGCTACCTTTTTGTAATAACAATACAATGACAACAAATGTGCTATTTTGTGATTGGCTTATATTTTAATTAATTACCCCACACCTCTATAGTCCTGTTAGAATAATGATAATAATTTTATTAATTATGACTAGAGCTGTATGGCTTATGTTCAGTTGGATCACCAACACGTATATCACAAGTAGCACACGTATACACACTACAAATATCACTAGTTACTATATTAGTAAATTTAGTACTGTTACAGTAGTAGTAAGAACTACGTACTCATATTTTCAATAGTCTGTTCATTGAAATGTAAGTGCGACTCTGTGTGCATGTTTTCACTTTGAAAAATAAGGCAGTTATAAGGCAAACGGAATATACAGGCAGATGGAGGAGGACAAATGTTGGTGCATTATTAGTGCAATGCACTAATGATTTATTAGTCAGGGATATCCAGATTTGAAATTGACAGCAGGATATTTTTCGGCGAAAGCCTAAGGGGTCTAGAGGAGGGTAAAATGACTGATTTTGCCAAACTTGCCTAGGGTGGAGAGGATGTTTCAAAAATGCTTTTTCAATAAAAGTCATCTTGATTTCTAACTATGTTATATGTAATAAACGTGTTTATAAAGCTCAAAATTAGTTTGTTTGTGGTTTTTTCGAATATAAAATATAATTAAGAAATGAAATATTGTCATAATTGCTTTAATTATAATTATTTGTCATAATTATTTATTGTTTTAATATTCTAAAACAGACGTAAACTAAATAATTAGTGATCAAAATGACTATACTTATTGAATTTTAATACAAATCTCATTAAAAACATTGAAATATTCCTAATTTACAATGAATTTGTAAACGGTTCCTTTGGTGCCGTTTTATTGTGTTGTCTTGGTGTTCACCGCGGTAGCCTGTAGGAGTATCCTGCCAAAACATAGTGTATTCCGGACTAACTCCCTTCTGTACAACCTTGTTTATTAGTGCACTTATCAAGGTTGTCGCTACTCTTTTTTAAATATTAGTCGTTTTCAAAACATAATCACAAACCATTTAAGTGGATAAGATTAAGTTAACTAGATAAATTATTAAACAATAAATAGTAAAATACCAGTTATTTGTTAATTAGTAAAAATTAAATCAGAAAATTAATCAGTGATACAGGTGCAAATATATTAATAATATAAGATTAAACTAATAATGCAAATATTTTTACTGACACTTAAAATTTGGTGTTTTTTCAATTTTATTCCATAAATAGGACCGAAGTAATATTCAGTCTATCGAAATCCTAGTTGAGAAATTATTCCTCTGCGGTGAGTGGCCAGCGCGGAAGTGATACCAACGATAATGGTCAGACTTATGTAATATACCATTGGATTTGTTACGCCATAAGCTTTCCAACGATATATATATATATTGTAGGGTTAATTAATTCATGATGACTATAAATTCAACTAAATTGTATAATGATACAATATTTAACCATCAGAATTTGCCATCTAGGATTTTTTCCGCACTTTAGGATTTCGTCAGATTAAATATTTCGGTCCTATTTATGGAATAAAATTGAAAAAACACCAAATTTTAAGTGTCAGCAAAAATATTTGCATTATAAGAAAATAATTATACTGATTTTCAACTTGATGACTTTCTTGACTCCTTCACTCAGTATATACTGTATATCCTTCAATCTAGCAGGTTTATTTGTTAAGTGAGTTACCACTATTCAGCATTTATATATAAAAGTGAATAATTTCTTTTTCAGAGCTTATTTAAAGTGAATTTTTATTTTTACTGTTTTTATGAAATAATTTTATTTATATTTTTTTTAATTAATATATAAAATAAAGTTATGTCAACTGAATTGGAGTTCGCAAACAAAGTGGTTCTCATCACTGGTTCGAGCGGTGGTTTAGGCGCTTCTATAGCTAAAGAATTTGCTAAAAATGGTGGACAAGTGGTGGTCACCGGACGTAACGGCGGAAAAGTCAGAGAAGTGGCCAAAGAATGTGACGCATTATCGCCGACAGGTTTGACTGCACTACAAGTGGTCGGTGACGTCACAGTGGATGAGGACCTGAAACGACTCGTTGACAGTACTGTTGAAAAGTTTGGTAAAATAGATATTCTGGTGAATAATGCGGGCGCGGGTGCTATTTCGAGCATAGCTGACCCGGAATTGATCTCTAAATTGGAAAATATGTTCCGTTTGGACGTGAGATCTGTTGTGTTGTTAACACAATTATCTGTCCCTTATTTGGAGAAAACAAAGGGTGTTATTATAAACATGTCGGGTGCATGCTCAATTAAAACGGTAATTATAAAATCTGTAAAATAATTTGATTGCAATAAATTAATATTGATCAGCATGTTCCGAATTTGGCAAACAATTATTGATTAATATTGATTAATTCTTGCCCTTATTTGATACAAATCTTTCTAGAACTGATCCAACTACTAACTTTAGTAAATGATAAATCAAAAGCTATATGTAAAATGAGCTGTCTTTACGTAAATGAATACGCGATACTGTATAAATTTATCAATCCTGAATTTAAAATTTTTAGTGAATTACTATTCATAACTTTTAAAATCTATCAATTAGTAAACTGAAGAGATTTAATATTGCATAGGCTTAAAGAAAAGATACATAGATAACATAATAAGTTAGGATAATTTTATTATAAAACTACTCAAACAATTATTTCCATATTCTTGCATTGAAATCATCAGTCTCATTCTTATTTGTGATATTAATTCTTAATTTAAAATAAACATTAATAAAAAGTTATTTTAAAACTTAATTTCATCAAACTAATCTGTTTAATCCAGTACAATCATTTTGTGGCTTATAGTATGGCCAAATCTTCCATCGATATGTTCACTAAATGTCTGGCATTAGAATTAGGACCCAAAGGCATTCGTGTCAATACAGTCAAGTATGATAATGGTGAATTTAATTTTTCTAAAATTTACAATGCACATTACGTTTATCTCAAGTCCAACAGGTGTTCGCACAGATTTCCAAGCTAATGCGGGTGATTGTCTGCTAGATTTGAGTCAATTAGAAGCAAGCTTACCATTAAGAAAGTTGCCAACACCTGAAGACGTGGCCAATACAGTACTATTTTTGGCATCTGATAAAAGTTCATGCATTACTGGAATACAGCTTCTAGTAGATTGCGGAAGTGTTCTCTAATTAAACAATGCCAATAGTTTTAAACGTTTTAAATATTAATTTTAGAAAATAAATCTAAAATACGTTCAAATTTGAAATTTTATTTGTTTTTTTAATATCAATTGTGTTTTACTAAATTACAGAAAAATTAAAGCCTAGCTAGTTATTATTTTGAAATTGAAACTATCTGCATAATAATTGTCAGAATTGATCCAACTTTTGTACAACTTATTAATTATAATAATTGTAATTTTTTTTAATATTTAAAATATTCTTGGTGATTGCGTATACTTGTGTTTTTCATCAATGTTTTCATTCATAATTCATTCATAATTTACACTAAAATGTAATTTACAATCAGTGATGGTGAAAGGGAGTACAGCCTGGATTCTGTCGGATAACCCATATTCCCCGCTCGTCAGGTACGCCCCCTCCATAGCAATTTCTAGTAGGGCGCACTTTATAGAAAATTCCGTGAAACTCTGTTTAAATTCTTAAAAAATAACAGATTAGTAATTTTTTTAGGACAATTTCGTAGGCTACTTGGTGAATTCCCTAAAGAATTATTAAATTGTTAATCTTAGTCAACAAAATTCTAAAAAATATTTTATGTTTTGTATGTTTTAAGCGCATTAAGAATATTCTCAATAAATATATTTTATTTAAAATAAATTTTTAACAAGTATTTTAATATAGAATTCTTTATTTAATTTTTTCAGACATTTTAACTTTTTATGTATTTTATAATTACAACAAAATGAACAAAACATAAAATTATGTGTTTTTTTTACTTAATATAAGATTTAATAATTTTCATATTTAATGAAAACTTTCTGAAAAAAAAAGTTTTTGATTAAGAAATAAGACAACTTTCGTTGATTTAATTTTTTTTAAACAATTATTTCCTTAATATTCGTTGTGGACATAGATTTTTTGATTTAAATACAATCTTTCAAATTATTCAATAGTTTTTACTGAAAACAACAAATCGATAGTTAAGATGAAAAATATTGAATATATTCTCAAATGAATAATTAAAAAAACTAGAGACCATGTGTTATGCAAAATTATGAATTAGCTAAACCCGCCCGTCCGGTCCAACACACCCATATGGCAAAGGCAATGATTAATTTATTTTCGTTTAATGTTTTATGTTTTGGCATTTAAGACACAGCAATATATTTATATGTTTGCGCAAAAAAAGCATTAAAATGCAATTTAATTATTCAAATCTTATACATGTTTTCAAATCACAATATAACGGAGAGATAGCCAAAAGGGTGTATATGCTATAAGCAAATTATATAATAATCCGAAAATTATCACCCCCTCCCCCCTTTGCAAATTTCAAAAACCGCCATTTACTAAATATTTTACCCCGAGCTTAGCCCTCACACATTATATATTGTGAAATAAATTTTTATAAAAATTGAAGTTTCCATATCTCATATAATTTATGTAAATATTATTCAATTTAAGTAAAATTTATAGTAAAGTAATTTATTCTCAATTTATACAAAAATTTCGCAAATATTTAGCACATTTAATGGACAAATACGCTTTAATGTGTTGGGTGGGGAGGGGGACCGGAGTAAATATAAATAAATGCATAAATTAACCCAACTTCATAGCGGGTTTAGTACTTTAGTCTCGGGCGGGTCTGAAAAATCGGACTCTAGTCTATTCATATCTTTACAGACATTGCTTTTAAAAGCATTTATGCATTCAATTAATAATTATATAATAATTGATTTTAATCTAAAAAAAACTTTAATATCTATTAAACAAAACAAAAAAAAAATCTTTAAAATTTCTTTTTAATCTCAAGTCATATATCAATAGGTGTTTTGTGTTTTAAGAAGTCTAATAATTTCTAACTAATCATTATTCATAAGTATTACTAATTTATTATAGTTATTACAACTGAGAAATAATAGCAGAATTAAAGCCGAATTGAAAGCAAAATTTTTTTTTCTCCAAATAATAATAACAATAACTATAAAGTAGTGAACGAATACAAAGTTTTTTGTTTTGTTTGAATAAACAAAAAAAAAATATCAAAAAAGTTTGGAAAACTTTTAGTTTTCAGCACAAAAAGAGAGTAAAAAATAATGATTTCGAAGGAAACAAAAATATATATTTAAATAATTATACTTTGATTTTAAGAACGAATCAAAAAAATAATATACGAAAAAAACTTTGATTTTCAATCAAAAAAAAAAACAATTAATTCTTTAACAAAAAAACACTAATTATTGCATATATTTTAGTCTTCATTACAAAATGACAGAAAAACTGAGTAATTATTGCGAAAAAACTAAATGAAATCTCATTTTTCTGATCAAAAAATAGTCAATCAATCGAAACATCGATTTTCAAAACAAAAAAAAATTCTAAAAAAATGAATATTTGGTTTTGAGAGGAAAAACAGATAAAAAGCTTAATTAAAAGAAAGAGAAAAAAAACTTAAAAAAACAAAACAAAAAATATTTAAATCAAATGATTGTTAAAATGAATATTGGAGTCGAGACCTTGTATTGCAATTACAGTACTGTAAAATGTATTTCGTTTTTCACAATTAAATCCTATGTTTTTTTCGTATTGTTTTCTGAAATTTTTTTCTCTTTTCTTCTGATTATATATAAGAGAATCGGAAAAAAAGTTTATTTAAGTGTTTATGTGTTTGGCATCTGATTTGACAGAGGGATGGCTTATATGTGTTTCACTCCATACATATGAGACGCAACCTTATGAGACACTAGAGATGGGGTTCTGTGGCGAACCCATTTGGGTGAGCACTTTGTCCAACCAATGGAGAGCCCCGTGAAGATGAATCTCTATCCAACAGGGCGTGGAAGTCACGTCCTGGCGGTGGTATTCGGCGCCCCAGCCCTTCACGAATGACATACGAATTGTGCACATCTTTGTTAACTCATAGACCGATTCAAAGCCTATAAATAATTGTATTTAAAAGTCAGTAAAATATAAAATATATATTCAAAGAGATCTATAGATAAAGGAGAAGGTCATAGAGAAGCCATACCCTGATTGACCGCTTGTGTCAATAGACTGGCGAACTCTGCGTTATTGAATATCTTTAGTGTACAACCGGATGGTATTTTGCATACAGTTGTCGGATGAAAGCCATGGCTATGGTTACAGTTCCTCGACTGAACAAATATAGCGCTGTCGGACAGACACTCGGCAAACACTTCGCCCCCGACGTAATACAAGTGCACACCTATTGAGGGATAAAATAAACAAAAAAATGAATTTTTAAAAAATAGTTATTAAATGAGTTGAAACCCATATAAATAAATACATTATTTGTTAAATAATTAGTAACTTGAATGACAAAATACACTAATAATTGTATCAATCATTTCAATACAAGTATTGAAAAATAAAAAAAATTACTAATTATTTAATTAGTTTTCCGATGTTTAAGGAAGGATTGACAACAATTTATTTGTGAGAACCCAGGGTTCACATCGGCTCACGATATGTATAATAGTTTACGAAATAAAAAAGTGTTTAATTAAAAAAGGTTTCAATCGATTTATACATTAATATATTTGTTTTCAATTAAGTCATACCTTTCCCGATGTGACGCCGGGTGTTCTCAATAGTGGAATTACGGTTAACGTTAGACAATAGGCCCAAACAGAACCGATTGTTATTATTGGACGGATCGGTGAACCCATCGATAACAATAGAGTTGGTCTGTGCGTGAAATACTTCGCCCACACGTGAGTTCAGCTCATAGTAGGCGATCGAACACCAGAACTGTGGCTCCTGATAGGCGATCTGCTGCACGTCGGGGATGATATCCGTCGTGTCCATTGAGTTGTCGTTGTGGGACACTATTGGCCCCTCGTCTCTGGGCGAGTAGGCCGGGGGCGGAGTCTCGGCAACTGTTTTAATAATAGAAATAATCGAAAAAATATATAGACATTAGAATTGAATCAAAGTATATGAATTAAAGGGGTTGGGGGTATAGGCATAAACATCCGTATTATTTGTGCTACACAATAACAAGATAAATAGCCCGGGTTCTTGTAGGGGTGGGGAATATAGCATTTGTTTTGGTTATAACAAGATTTAGTTATAAAAAACTGAATTTTCCGTTAAAACAATGTTTTATTTACCGGTAGTAATATAACCGGTTTTAAAATTAAGAAAAAACTAGTCTTTTGGCAAAAATATTACTCAGGATTAAAAAACCGGTTAATTCAACAGAAAATATCTGGAAAGTTGTCATTAATTGTGACCACATTTCTAGTCTAAAGGCTTGTTATAGAAAATAATTTCTAATAAAAGAAAACTATGTTTTCTCTGAAAATTTTATTTCAACTGTCGATTGAGGGAAAGGGGATGTAAAATCAATCGGCTTGGGTAAGGAGGAGAGGGTAAGTGGTGGGTGTTATGCTTATAGTTCTAGTGTTAATTGAATTTTTAAAATCTATTTATTTTAATTATCAAAAAACTTATTACGCGGTAAAACGAACGGCGATTGTGGACCGGCTGTTGAGCTGATGTTAGATCCGGCCGGGGATGGAACGCTTAAATTCAATGAGTTCTGCGAACCAGTGGTGTTGGTTGTGAATCCACTGCTCGAATAGGAGACGTTGTGCGGCATTGTTGGCTCAGATACCTATTGATTAGATTTTTGCAAAAACATTAAATAATATTATTTTAGTGTAAAATAAAAATTAGTATTCAATTGAATTTAAAAGTAATGTTAAATTCAATTGATTTTTATCACTAATTCTTATTTTAGATTTGATTTTCCGATGTTTGAGGAAGGATTGCACCGAACTATATGTGTCGGAGAGTCCAGGGTTCACATCGGCGGTTGAGGGTTAGGTTAGAATGGAAGGCGAGAGAGAGAGAGATAGTTAGAGATAGAGATAGTTAGAGATAGAGAATGAGTAATAATTAGATAAGAGTATGAGTCATATGAGAGGATAGGGTGGTCGGCACCAGATATTAAGCAACAAAACAGTCATCAAAACCACAAATTACCGGATGAAATGTTGGCGCCTGTGGTATATTCATAGATGAGGGGTATTCTGAATGTCGCGGAACCAAAACCGGCGGCAAAACTGTATAAAAGAAATATAAAAAATATAATTAAAAACAAAAACTAAAACTCAATTCAAAAGCTAAAGCCATTGGTTGTATACATACCGGGACTCTCGACCCGCTTATAGTGATAAGGATTAATGCAGACCTCCTTCTGTTTGGCGGAAAAGGGATACTCGCAGTGGTCTAATGGCTTGAGCTCGTGGTGGGACTGGAGGTCTGGCCAACGCCACACACGACAGTAGATAACGTGGGGTAAGCCCTTGCGATGGGACACCTGTAGTCTGCCGTCCAGTGAGCGGGGAATTGTCACGCATTTGGAGGGTTGGCCGGGTTGGGACAGCGCCCGCTCCAACTCCTCCACCGCTCCCTTTTTCTTCTTAAGCTTCTTAACTAACGAGTCGACCGCCTTCTCCGCCCATTTCTCCTCTTCGTCTCCCTGTTTCCAACCTATAGGTGCCGTTCAGTTTCGGATGAGAACAAGTGGTTTGATTAGTGTTTTGTTTGAATTAAATTTTTTAGACTTTTTTTTGGCTAAAAAATTGATTTTTTTAATCAAATTTTATGATTAAAAAACTGCTGTAAAACAATACAAATACTGTTTACAGACTTTTGGTCCCATTCTATACGCTGTGTTACAATAGGAAATCAATGAATCACTTTATAAATATAGTGAGTTATACTGAGAAATAAATACTCAAATCAGTTAGTCATAGAGTAAGTGTATATATAAAAAGGGACCAAATGTTTGTACAGACTTTTGATGTGTTTATAGCTAACAATTTGATTACATAATAGATATGTAAGAAAAAAATATTGTAAACAATTAAAACACACAAAAAAAATGCATTCAATTCGTGAAAATCAATGTTAAAAATGCCGAAATATAGCCCAAAAATAGGGGCAAAAAAAGCACACAAAACAAAGCGCACGACTATTACAAACCTAAAAGCTTTTTAACTGCCGGTGAAGTGAAACTAAACAATGAATTCAATGTCGACATGACTTCAATAGCGCATTAATGCTGAACAGTAATAATTGAACAGGGATGTATTGCTATTGTTGTCTTGTTTGTATTGCAGTCTTCAATTGGGAAACAATGATTAAAAAACTGTGTTTTTCACTAAATATTGTTTCACTCTTTTTGTTTATAGCACTCGCAGACCCTATGCGGTGGGCTATGAATGGGTTGTCTGTGTTGTTGTTTTTTCTCAACCTTTCACTTCACCCAACAATTTGGCAGACATTTTGACTCTCACTCGTCTATCGATTGTGTGTTGTTTTGATTTTCTGGTTCTGCAGTTTTTATGGTACTCTAAGTTACAATAGTAATAGGGTTAACAATAAATGATGTTTCGTTATTTTATATTATTTTATTTTACATTTCTTGTACGGTTTCAGATGTGAATAACATGATCAAGCTAGTTCTGTCCGAACTGATTCTTGTCCTGGTGAAGTTTTTTCCTGTCCAAGTGCCCCTCTAGCAGCTTTTGAGGAAAGGCGCCCAAGCTGCCGTTTCCGGAATATTCTGCCAAATTCTTTAAAAAATACAATAGTTTTGTCAAATTCTGGCTAAATTAGTCTGGCAAAGTTAGTTAACTATGTTTTACAACTATGTACAGTCTATAAAAGTAAACCGTTCTTGAACATTATTATAAAGATTTTGCTAATCTGCTTATCAATTCTTAAAATGTTTATCAATTTTTGAATCAATCAATCTGTTGATAACTTATAAAAAAACTTACAATTTATAACTAAGTTTAAACTTATTTATATTCAAAACAACAAATGAATATATTTTATAAAAATATAATTGATTTTGAAATGTTATTTGTTCATATATTGATTGTTTAATTGCAAACCAATTGATATAATATAGTAATTTAATTAGTATATTAAAGTGATTACAGAATATCATATCAATTGGTTCGCAATTAAACAATCAATATATGAAAAATAACATTTAAAAATCAATTATATTTTTACAAAATATATTCATTTGTTGTTTTGAATATAAATAAGTTTAAACTTAGTTATAAATTTTAAAAGTTTTTTTATAAGTTATCAGCAGATTGATTGATTCAAAAATTGATAAACATTTTAAGAATTGATAAGCAGATTAGCAAAATCTTTATAGTAATGTTTAAGAACGGTTTACTTTTATAGACTGTACATAACGATTAGGCATAGACTCATGTCTCAAGTAGTTCTTTTTATTATCCAATAAATACCATTTTTTAAATAAAATATCTCGTCTTTGTATTTCTTAAAATTTTAATAATAAATTCATATCAATCAACTTAAATCTCATGCTAACTAATATCATATTTAAATGAAATATTCGATATTAAATTTTTTAAACTAGAGTTGAATATACAGAGTTCACCATTCAAATTTGCCGCTCATTATTGGTACTTAATTAATCCAAATGCTTTATTGCCATAAAAGTAAAGGAGTTTATGATTTGAAATATCCACATAAAAAGTTACTTAAAATCCTAAAAATTTGTCTATAATTGCAATAAATTTAATAAACATTAATTCAAATAATATTTCTTTTGATTTGAAATCCAATAAATTTTAATTCAATTCATATATCATTTGTTTGGCAATTAATTAGACATTAATTGTATTCATATATTCTTTGGTTTGGAATCAAATAAACTATAATTTCATTAATATTTCGATTGTTTTGCTATTAATTAGGCATTAAATCAATTCATAATTGATTTTGTTAGGATTCAAATAAACAATAATTGCATTAGTATTTCAATTGTTGTGCTATTAATATTAATATGTTTTTTATTGGATATTTTTACAAACGAAGAAAATGATTTTGTAATGCATTCCCTACACTAGCTTTTTATGTACTGTAGTTTTGTATAGAATATGTCGTCATAAGGAAATCAATCCTAACACACAAATGAAGTCTTAATAACGCAAAATACTTTACCCACGGGTAAGGTAGTGATCAGCTCTGCTATTACAAATATTTGCCTAAAATTTCATACTTTAATTAGCATTCAATAAGACTTCAATCTTTAACTTATATTCAATGTTAAAGATATTGAACATTACTACAGGAAAATATATGACAATTACTGTCAAGGTTTCAATGAAATTGTTTGTGAGAATTATATGGACTAATATAAAAGTAACATAATGTGGCCCTTTTTAAATGACGAAGACTTTATGTATTTGTATGTATTACATGTAAAATAAAACTTCATCAAACTAACTCTTATTATATGATTCGTTTGGCCCCAAATTTTCACGCAGTTCAATTTATCTGGGACAAACATGTATTTAAATATTTATCCAGGCTTTAGTAATCAGTAATGGGGCCAAACCTGATGAATCAGGGGATGTTATAGGCAAGTTATTTTGGGAAAACAAAATCTCAAAGGGGATATTGCGAGTCAATCTCACCTAGCCTTCAATTGGTCGGGTCTGATCGTGTTAGCGGTAGTACAGCTCAAATTCTTATGTTACAGTTTGATCGCGATTTCAGTCAATTAATACAATAATAATTGATAAACTTGTTTCAAAAAATAACTTGATTTTATATAACAAAACACAAACAAATAAAAATACAAATGATTTACAATTAATGATGAGTTTCGACAATTTCATAGTTTGACTTTTAGCTGATTACAAATAGTGAGGTTTTTAATGCGGTGGACTCGCATTTAGTAATAGATATTTCAAAGAGTCAGTCGCCGGCATTCTTAGGGCTATGGATGATTCTCCGAAACGTTAGTTACCGCTTGGCCTGGAGTTAAGATTTGTTCACTTGTTGGAAAAAAGTCGCGTCAATATTATAAGTTTTTTTTAAAAACACCTTCACATAAAGTCAGGTTTTGACCCAATTTTCTACTGTCGAGAGCCACGATTTCTTCTCATTCGGTCCTTATAAACCGCGAAGGCGGTCTGATAGTGAAAGCTTGCCATCTAATCACTTCTGAGAGCTATCTTAATAGCGAAATCAATCTACGAATGGGTTAACGTTCAGCCATCTGTGTTGGTATACATTGGACTCCCACTGCAGGTGTGCTCTGATTATTAGACTTCTTTGTCTGATGTAATATTTTCTAGAAGTTTTTGACTTTAAACGTCTCATTAAAACATTAATTATACAATTCTGTTATAATTTATGATTATAACAAGACTTAAAGGAATAGCTCAAATAAGTCAAATATAAAAACTATGGCACAATATGCCTACAATATTAACTGCTGTCTTATAAGAGTGTATAAAACACTTGACGACATGAATTAATGCACAGGGTACAATATTTGAATTAAAATCTTACGAATTTTCTTCATCTCATTTTAGTGACGGATTCTAGTGTTGAAAATATCAACTGTTTAAAAAATAATTGCTTTCAATCCTATATTAAAAGCAATTTTCTGTCAATGATTTTAATTAAATAATATGTCTTTAATTAATTATATTATCTACAGTAATTATATCATTAGAAAGTTATATTTCATGTCTAATAATAAAAAAATAGAAATCTGTTAATAG
>JAQFXN010000570.1:0-20644 GCA_034693365.1 Liacarus xylariae | reverse complement strand
GATCGATTTCTCGCACACTTTTCATTGTTTTAAAATTGAGCGAGAAATAATACAAATTTATAGACCTTTTTTTCCCTTGGTCTAATAATAAACAATATCTGTATATAATATTTTATAATACCTATAGAAATATGATAAATATTAATTTAACAAATCTATCAGATCCTAACAAAACAAAGATGACCAATGGTTAATGATAATGTTTTATTAAAATATAAGATAATAGAGTGGGTTTCCTCAAAACTAGCAATGGGAGAGGGGGGTACTTCACCGAGAGCCTATAGGTGTATCCGGCCAAAACCACAGGGGATATTCCGGTCTGTGCCCCCTCTCGTCATCTCTGGATTCAGAAGAAAATGTAAAAAGAGTTTTTTTTTACTCAAAACACTCGACAAAAGAGAATATTTTTATCGATTATATCACCACTTCTTCAAACAATCGATTCCAACTCTTGACTACTTTTCCAATCCTTGAAATACTTTTTGGTTCTAATTGTTCCAAAACTTTTTGAATGCTTTTATTTATAATACATTAAAATAAAACTAAATCCCAAAAAATGGTTTATATGTTTAGGGAAACCGCGTCCGAGTATTCGGTGGTTCAAAGACAGTGCACTACTGGACGACTCCTGGATTGTGACCCAACAGGGAATTGTGAGAAACGAATTGGTTATAACACGTTTGTTACGTTCGGATCACAAGTCAATCCTCTCATGTCAGGCCACTAACTCTAATCTTACAAACCCAGTCACTGCCAATATTACATTAGAGTTGAATTGTAAGTCTATTCCAAACTTATGGACACTTTTTCTATTTTTATTTTTTACGCTTTATTTTATTGCATTCTTTGAGTTATTTTTTTTCTTCGGACGATTGCAGTCCTCCTTCTCTTAAACTCTGATATAATGGAAGCGCTTTCAGTGATAACAGGTTTCATACATTCAAAGAATGAATAATTTTCTTTACATTCATCACACTTTTCACACATTTTATTCTGTGATAAATCAATGCATTCCACTATTCTGTTTCATATTCTATACTCTCAACACTCCATTCCCTGACCTTCTGTTCCTATGCATTCATTTTTTATTCTTATCCAAACATAATATCACATTCGTATCGATATTTTCTTTATTATTCACTTCAGACACAACTGCAGTGAATATAAGAATATATTAAACAACTCATGAATTCAATCAATTTTAAAAAGTGAAGAATGAAATATGAAAATCATGTCATTATTCTCTTTAAAACTATTCCTCATTTATGGAGGATTTTAGAAAAACAAAGGATTGTTTTGAATTATAGTATAGTTTAGTAATTGAATGTATTTTCTATTCAATGAATTGAATTGAATCTCAGATTTTATTTTTTAATAGTATTTCTGCTATTTTGACGACAATTTGATTGTTTTTTTAGTAAAAAATCTATAAATTATACAAAACATTAAATACAATGAATTCAAAGAATAGACTTTTAATTCACAGAATATCAGAATATTCTATAAATAAAAGGTTCAAATATTACGTAATTCTATGGCCAATCACATGAACTCTCTTTTTTATTGTTTTTTATCAAATATTTGAAAACCTCTAAAGTTTTTATTGAACATTATTTATAGTATAAGTAGTTATGAAATGATTGCAGTATTTGTTTCCAATGTTTTCTTTACAATTAAAGTGCTTTTTATTTGAATTGTGCCAAACAGTGCGTCCCTTAGATGTGAGGATCACAACAGTTCACCGGCCGGTGTTGGCCGACAGACCGATGCAAGTGGTTTGCGAGTCCGGTGGGTCCCGACCCCCGGCACTGGTCACCTGGTGGAAGGGCTCGAAACGGGTGGCGCACACGACAGAGGAGATGACGCAAAACGAGAACATAACCATTAGTACCGTTCAGTTCACGCCTAGCATTGAAGACAACGGCAAAATCCTGTCGTGTAGGGCCGACCACTCCATACTACCCGATTCAGCACTCGAGGACTCGTGGATTTTGGACGTCTATTGTATGTTAACTCTAATTATTGATTACTAAACTGTAATCCAAACAATTTATTGCCGATATTTTAGACATATATATAGCGACAGAATATTCTGTTATATAAGAGCACACAATAAGAGTGTCATAAACTGGGGTTAAGGATACAGTCGAACAAATAATATGACTTATGCTATAAATGATAGCCTTTTGTAATCCAGTGCTCATTCAAAGATCAGTTGTATAACAAAAGACACGCAGAGGTCTAAGCCGTGGAATAACATGTAATCCGCGCTATATTTACATTAAGAGTCGTAATAATCCTTATGTTTGCATAACTCTAAGTCTTATTCGGTTTTCTTGACACTAACCCCAAACCCATTGAGTCATTCATTACATTACAATCTTTTTTATGATCCACTCTTAGACCTGTAAAGCCTTCCTATGATTTGAATTGACTTTAACTCATATATTAAACGATTCATTAATAATAATAATTATAATAATGTTTTATTAAAAGCACTTCTTCGTAGGTTTGACTAAAATTCTCATTTAAATTCTTATTATTATTTATGAGAATTTCTAATCGGAATAGAAATGGAAATATGTTTTGTATAAAAAGTTTGAGACTTAATGCAAAAGTGATTTGAATTTCAAAATAAATCTCAATTCCTTAGAGAGTATTAGAATTTCTTATTCTATCGATATATTTATGGATTCGATTCTGTATTCAAATTAATAGATACGCCAAGACTTTCGGTGTCTTTGGGCGCTTCTATACATCACGATCAGGTCAGAGAAGGCAGTAATGTGTCCCTCGAATGTCACGTTTTGGCCAATCCTTCAGTCTCTGAAATTGGATGGAAATACGAACACAAGAGTCTCACGAATAACGTTAATAACGTGTTTATTAGTGATAATACTTTAGTTTTGACAAAAGTAATTCGACAGAACTCTGGGAAATATAGATGTGTTGCTGCAAATGCAGAGGGAGAGGGAGAGAGCGATGACATCAATCTTAAAGTTCTTTGTAAGCATACAATCGTTGTTTCATTTATTAAACAATTGTTTTGGACTTTAATTAATTATTTCAATGATAACTAAAACTATTTGTGCGTTTGTTCTACCCTTAGATGCGCCGGTCTGTAGGCCAGGCCAGCGGTCTATCTATGGAGTGGCCAAACGTGAGCCAATCAAAGTGCCCTGTGATGTGAACGCAGACCCACCACAAGTGACCTTCAGATGGAGTTTTAATAATAGTTTCGAAGTAATTGCTGTCAAGAACTTTGTCAGTGCAAAGACCAGTTCCATTGCCACTTACGCCCCCCGAACTAAATACGGTTACGGAGAGCTGTACTGTTGGGCTAAAAACAAAATCGGCGAACAGACAGAGCCCTGTGTTTTCAATGTCATTCCCGCCGGTCCTCCACAACCTGTACGCAATTGTTTAGTCGGTAATCAAAGTACTGACGGACTTATAGTGAAGTGCGAACCGGGAGAGGACGGGGGACTCGAACAGGACTTCTATTTAGAGATATATCAGTCCGATTCCGGACAACTGCAGTCTAATTGGAGTTCAGCTAAAGCGCCGGTCTTTGAAGTGTCGGGACTTCCAATTGCAACCAGTTTTGTGTTAGTCCTATACGCGGCCAACGCTAAGGGACGGTCCAATTACGTCACTCTAACCGGCGCTTCCGCTAAATCGCAAATTAGCAGTGAATTCGGTTTCGGAACACTTCGTGAGTATTGTTTGTTTGTTCACTATTTGTCTATTCATTAGTTTTTTATGTAATTATTGAATTAAAATAGACTTTAAATAAGAACTTAAATCAATATATTATACAATATTATCGATGTTTTGTTTTGACCCTTATTTTCATTACTAAATGTTTAGAATATATAAGAACACGAATGTCTATTATACAGGAATTGTCTTTTTAATTATATTCTATATTTTGTATATTATTTTTGAAATTAAACTAAATTATTCTTTAAATTAATGTTTTAGAACTAAAAGCCATTACTATTTGAGTTATGCTTTCAAACAAATTAGTAATAATTATCTTAAAGTAATCTTTAAAATGAATTAAATTTGAAAATTCAATTATTTTTTCTAATTTTAATTAAGATATTCCGAAGATTTATATCTCAATAAATAATTAAAATAGTTCTTAAGGTTTACCAAAACTTAATTCTCTACTCAATTGCCTCACTTAGAACTGTCTCTCATTTAATTACTTTATGTCTGAATTTTTTTATGTAATTTTTTCTTTTTATGAATATATTTGAAGTCTAGAAAAACTCATTGAATCAGATCTTAATAATCTCTTTTTTGTCGCATTAATTCCAGAATTTGGTTTAAAGCCTGTGATATATATCCTGATATCAGTGGTCGGTTCACTAGTCATAGCCGCGACTGTTATTATAATAATTTCTAAACTCAAGTCAATCGAACAAAATAAAAGTTTGTATTCAATCATAAGTTAAAAATAATAAATAATTTGAATTCATTTTGTCGTTCACTCAACTCATTCTGACTGACAATCAAAAAGTGATTGTCTTTCAGATAAAAGTTTTTGTAAACTTATTAAAAATATCGAACAAAAGATCGGTTGAATGTATGCTATAAACAAACTCCAAACAGCAATAAGAGTCAAGTGATGTGCAAAATGAGATATAATTTATGAGTCCCTCCACTCATCACTCATAAGCTTATAATTTAGTCAATAAGTCTAATAAAAATTTGATTTAAAGGTCGACATAACTCAGCACAAGGAGGACAGCACTCGAAGAATAGCAGCGATGAGACAAATGCAGAGAACGCCAGACGTTGTGTCCAAAACGGGAATATTAGTGGCGTTCAGAGTAAGCATTCATTTGAATTAAATATTGATTTAAAAAGCTCTGCGATATGTCATTAGATATGATATGAGAGCAGAAATACTATTAATAATACAGAAATCGTTAACAGAATTTCATACAAATGTTTCAATTAATTCTCTATTTTCTTGGTTTCAGAGTTTCTCTATTAATGAAATTAAATTATTTAAACAGAATTTTATATAAAGTAGTTTTTCTGATATAAAATATATTAAAATTTTTGATTAAAATCTTTTTTTTATATATTTTTTCAAAAGTGGGAACAATTTATGTGAAAGCATTTGATGTAATCGATGGAATCGATGGAACAAATATTAATGAAATGAATGAAAGCTGGGATCAAAATATAAATAGAGATAAATATGAAATAATAGATCAAAATTCGAGTGCAATTAATGAATCTCATGTCACCATTGCTTATGAACAGGTAATTAAAAAAAAGTTACTTTTTATTAATATTTTTTTAAGAATTTTTAATAAATTGAATGAAAACAAATTCAAAATGTTTTGAAGTCTTTGACAAATTCAATGAGTGATTGAAATTTAATTAATTATATCAAAACTTCATAAATGAAAATCTTAAGAGTGATTCAGTGCTGGACTTATATATCAAGAGCTTAGTCTGAATGACACGAAACTACTTTATTCTTCACTACTCTAACCATTAATTAAGTAAAAATTAATTCAATTAAAGATAAAAATTTACAAGTATTTAGTCATACCTTCAAATCAAACGATTCTAATAACTTATAGTTTTTTTTATCTTATGAACATTTGAACATATCTAAAATTAACAATTTATATTAAAGTTTGTTTAAGCTTAACCAGAGATATGGGAATGAATAGAGCCCGGAATACCCCCCGTGACTTTGGTCCAGACCTCTACAGGCTCGTTTGCCAGGTATCCCCTCCCTCTATCAGATTTGGAGACAACGGCGCGTTTCTCTGAACATTCGATAACCTTTTAGGAATATCCTATAATTTTTCGGTTATTTCTGTTAAATTATTATTAATAAATGATTAATACATTAATACATCACAAAAACACAAATAGTTATTATTGAACACAATTGACTTTTTAGAACACTCTCCTGAGGACCCCCTGTCCACAAATTGACAAAATACGTTATGATTTAGTGACGTCACAGAATACACAGCTTGGAATACCCTTTCCTGACTTGTTCCCAAACAAAATATCCCTTGCATTTTGACCCCCTTTAGCTCAACAAAATCAATGATTTACTACTTTTATGTTAGACTTTATTAGAATTGATGACAATCTTTGAGAGCAATAACTGAAAAAATTTAACAATTAATTGATTTGTATAACAGCGCCGAACACCAGAAGGGGATGCGTTTGTCGAACGAATAGCTAACGATTGGATAACAAACGGGTCATCCGCTCAACAAAATGACTATAAAAAACTGAACCGATATTTAATGCCTCCAAACAATGTTAGTATAGTTGGGGAACAGACTATTGTGATGACAGACGACGAGACTATTAGTGCGGAAACGCCACTAATGAATGGCATTTATTTTACTTCTTTTACATCCAATGTATGACAAAAAGAAAATTTGAACAAAAGTTTCAATTAATTGCTAATAAAAACTAAAATTTCGTTTCAATTACTTTAGACTCACAATAACGGGAGGACAACAACATTACAACACAAGACACAGAACACTCCATTGGCTACACCTCTAAGTACACCAGTTTGATAGACCCTTTCCATACAAAGAAGAAGAAGAAGAAGAAGAAGACTGTCTTCCAAATCACATATTGTGTACTGAAATCTAAAAGCAGTGACAAATGCTTTGTGTCTATCAATACATTTGTGCCAAAAAAAATAGTTGAAAAAAAGTTTTTATAAATGTTATAAAAACCAAAAAAAAACTCATCATTTGATGAAAAACTAAGAATCGAAAACAAATTTTTTAATTTTTATCAATTATTTAAACAATTTTTATATAAATTTTTAAATAAAAAAAAAAGAAGAAAACATTCCTTACGTTAGAAGAATAGCTGTTTAGCAGAGATTCTATTCAATCGGAAATTTTTATATTTATTTCAATCGAAATAATAATGTTTTTTGAAACATTCGAGAATCAAATGTAATTGCGATCGAATGGTATGCAATAAAATTGTATCACAAACTAAATTAGTGGCGAATCAAACACAACAATCGGTCCAACAGTTTGTTTTTGGATAAAACTTCTCAATTAAAGCAATACTTCTAGAAATTGTAATGCAATACATATTAAATAAGATTTTTTAACAAAAGAATTAAAAGAATTATAGATTTATTGTCAAAAAAAGCAAATTATAAATATTTAAAGAAATAGAAAATTAAAGAAAATATTTAAATCTAAACCAATCTATTCATTGATTCAAAATTTAATTTACAATAAAAAAACAGATTATTTTCAAATTTAAGAAAAATATATAAGAATTTAATTGAAATGCTTTTAGTTCTTCAGAGAGAAACAGAGGATTTCATAAGACTTATAATTGAGTTCTTGTCCACCAAAAGGTATGTAAAGCACTCTATGAGACGGATGTACTTTTCCAACAGTTATTGAATTTAAATGACTCACTCTTCCGATGTATAGTATCTCTCCATTCGATTGTTTTCCCCCTTCGATAGCATTGGGCGGAACAAAACCATTGGTCGCGCGAATCCATTCGAGAGGAAAGTTCTGCGGATTCGTTAACATCTGTTTAAAACAAGTTTTAAATCATTTTATATTTCAATTAATTCTTAAAAAATATATTTAATTAAAACAAAACCTCGAAGTTTTGATACGAGAACTCGTGTCCATTGTATGGCACATAACAGCACTCATGAGATCTGACTATTTTGCCACAAATCAAGTCATTCATGTGATGAGCTCTTCCAACATATAGTGGTTCGCCATTCAAGTCATGTCCGCCAATCACTCCAAACTCATTCGGTTCGTCCGTTCCCTTCATTCCAATCCAATCCAAGATTTTGACCACATTTTTGTCTAAAAATAAACGCAAATTATATTAAAATAAAACTAAAATACATTTAAAATGTTGTTTACATTCATTGAATTGGCATTCATTCAAATGAGTGGTCAGTTCTCCCAATCGTATGACTGAATCGCATCCTTTGTCCACAAAATCACATCTCATTTGCAAACAATTGATTAGATTTTGAAACCTTTTGGTCGACTCTCTGAAGGGTTCGTGTATTGAGAGATGGCGTCGACATTGAGGACATGTGTTGTCGTAAGCGTTGACCCATTGGTTGAGACACTGCCAGCAGAAGGTGTGTCCACAGGAGGTATCGATAGGTCGGTTGAGAATCGCTAAACAGATTCCGCACAACATTTCCTCCGATTGGGTCTGACTTAAGGCCACAAAACGACTCAAATCATAGCCAGACATGAGTTGGCGTTCAATCGATTCGTTAATTGAATTGAAATATATTTTAGACTCAAATGTATTCAAACGGTTGAAGACTTAGTGACAGTTTATATGATTTCGGATTCAAAAACAATAACAAAAACATTACATCACTTGAAGAAACACTTAAATGTTTGAAGACTATGACGTCATAAGTGATTGAAATGATTGATATTCGCAAAAAGCATTTACAATTAAGGAGGTGTAGAAAGATCACGTGTATAATTAGGTGTATTTGCAATTTGCAAAAAAGCGCAAATTTCGTACATTTTTTACTTAAATTATCACAAATGTTGTAGTCTAGGTTAGTTTTGTTTGGAAGCAATGTGTTTTTGTTTATTATGGCTGCTAAAGGTGCCTTTAAATAAACGTAACTCTTTATGCTAAGTTAGCATTGCTAACATACAAACATATGGATTTATAAAGAGTTACGTTTTATTTGAAGGCACATTGGATTTGTTGTCCGATCAAAACGATTTCATACAGTAATTATAATATTTATTATAACCAGAGAAAATTTCGTAAATACGACTTTTTCCTGTATCTCTTTTACAAAATTCTCTTATTTTTTCTAAGAATTTAGAAAGAATTTCACAGAATATTCGAACATACAAAATCTCCAAATTGACCATTCCCATGTTGGTCTTTATAGTGCAATACAATAAAATTGGTCGAATTTTCAAAATTATCAATCAATGTTGTATTGAAAGTTTGAAAGCAGTACTTCTTAAGCAGTAGCCGCTAATGGATGGGCTATTATAGTCACAATACTTCTTGACATTTTGAGTCGAAGCAAATTTTTGAATGTAAAATAGCAAAGGATTGTCAATATTTTTTAATAAATTCTGTAGAAACAAGGGGAAATTATATTACCTTAGTTTAGTATATTACCCTTCGGGTTTGGTTCGGTTGTTAAAAAATATTTATTCATAAATTAAAGAATATAAAGAATTTAAAATGATTCAATTTTGAAGTTAGGGTTTTAACGGTGGAAAGATTTTTATTACTCCTTAACTTATTTGAAGCAAGGATTTGAATATTTCTGACATTTTTATCCAAATATTAAAACTTTGATGAAATGATTAAATTACTTATAATTATAAACAAAAATAAAAACTAATTGACCAAAAGTTAGGGATGAAGAAAGGAATATCCCCCTGTGATTTTGGCCGGATACCCCCATAGCAATTTTGAGAAAACGAAGTCGAAGGCGCCATTTTTTGAAGAATATTCTGTGAAATTCCGAAAAATACCAAAATTTTGTCAATTTTTTTTGCTAAATTTGGTCAAATCCTGTTAAATTCTTTCAGAATTAACTATAATTTTCTTAAATTCTGTTAAATTCTTGCAAAATTAGTCGAAATTCTGTTAAATTACGTCATTTTAAATCAAATTGTGCAAAAATCCAGGAATATTAAGTGAAACTCTGTCTAAATTCTTAGAAAAATAGCAGAATTTGTCAATAAGATTTTTACAAAATTAATAATTATTTGCATGAATTCTGTGAAATTATGCAAGAATTTCACGTTTGAAAATACTCTCCTGTTATTTTGAGGCTTATTATACCCCCCTGACTTTGAGTTCATTGTCCATCCCTAATTAAGAAGATATCTGCTTTAGTTTATTCAGGGATGCGCAATGGGGAGTACAACACGAAATGCCTTCCCTGTGTTTTTGGATGATACACCCCTATGTCGCTCGCGAAGTACTCATCCTCCCCTCTATAGCAATTTTGAGAAAACGCCGAAGGTCGAACGGTTGAAGGCGCCTTTTTCGAAATATTCTGTGAAATTCTGTCTAAATTCTTAGAAAAATAACAGAAATTTGCTAAATTCTTCCTAAATTTGGTCAAATTCTGTTCAGAATTCATCATAATTTGCTGAAATTCTGTTAAATTACGTTAATTTTAAATTAAATTATGCAAGAATTTGTTTATTGCAAAATGCTCTCTCCTGGACCCCTTGTACAAAATTTGAAAAAAATGTGACGATATAGCCTGAAATACCTCCCCTGGCTTTGAGAAAAACAATACTCCCAGAACTTTTTTCGTTTACGTATACCTGATTTTATTACAAGTAAAAAAGATAGAGGGTTATTTTTGACGAGATTCTAGTTGTAACAGGGGAAAAAATGGTGGATTTTTCATATTTTAGTCTAGAGTGTTTCATGAAGGTTTTCCAAAAAAGTAATTTTTTTAACTACAGGGGTCCCCAAGAAGAAAGGACATAGCCATATCATCTGTGTTGAAGATTCTACAAAATACACGCATACATGACTATTTTGCATTTTACCATACTCACGTCTCAGAATATTCCATTTGCAGTCTTAAAGCATATCTATACTTGGCATTTTGAAAATATTTCTCAAAATACCCTATATTATACCTTTTGTCTGGGTCGACCACGACGATCCCTGTTATTATAGTATGTAATAAGTAAGCCCCGGATATATATGTATTTATAAATGCCTTTATATTGAATATTATATGGGCTAAAAAACTCCAAATATGTAATTAAATATGTATTTATTTTCCATCAAATTTACAATTGCTTGCATTTTTATATGTTTTATGAAATAATGTAAAGTACAATTCTAAAATAATAGGATTTTATATTCTGTTAAGTAATTGAAAGCCTCGGATCACTTAAGTAATTCTTGTATTTTGAGATTTTCACTGTAAAATTAGCTAAAGGAACAAGATATAAATCCGTTTCTATATATATTCAGGATAGGTTAATTTATTTTCAGGAGTTTTCGGTATTTTTGTTGATCTACTTTATACAAAATAAAACTTTATTTAAAAAAACATTAATGGTTTTTGAAAATACAGCATAATTTTTAATATTTTTTATATATTTCTTTGGATATTTGATCAAACCCATGATATATTTATTTATATGTATTACATGTAAAATAAAACGTCACCAAATTAACACTTATTACTTGATTAGCTTGGCCCCAAATTTTTAAATAGTTCAATTTGTCTGGGACAAACATGTATTTAAATATTTATCCGGGCTTTAGTAATAAGTGTTGTGTTAATGTTCAAAATTAACTTGTTTATTGCTTTTTTTAAAATACCAAACTCATAAAAGACAATGAAATATTAGAAAAGAATAAATTTTCAGAATATTCTGAAAGTTGCTTTTCGTTTCCCATTAAGTTCATATGGTGAGGTGTACCTGTCTGACACCCTATAGTAATGCGCCACCAAAACGCTAGTGGGTAATCAGGCCTGAAATCCTCTTAAACATCTAGTGTCAAAATGTACAAGCTCAAAGGAATGAGAAATGATAGAATATAGATAAATTCTAGGGGTGGAAAATGAGAAGGGGTATAGCCAAAATGCCCCTTGTCTCCGAAAAATGACCAAAATACCCCCACCCGACATTTGCGCCGCAGGCAAAAAATTTCTGATTTTACCTTACTGTTTTTACCCTGTGCATCTTTCATATTTTAAATTTTGGTCTAGATCCCCACTGATTCTTGAGCAAAATTTTTTAAAATATGACCCTATCCCCCTGACTTTGAGTTCATTGTCCATCCCTAATAAATTCTGTCAATTAACTCAAAACAAATTAATTTATCTAAAATCCAAAAGCTCTATTGTTTATATTAACAGTGCTATCTTAAAATGATTAGGGTTATAATTATGGATGCGCAAAGGTCAAAATTTCAGGAGTTATTGTTTTTGTCGAAATGTGAAGAGGTATTCCGGTCTGTGACGTCTCAAATTTACCAAAGAGTGAGTCTAGGAGGAGGTATTTCGCAATGGTCAAATTCTTATAGAATTTAATTAAAATGATGTAATTTAACTATTTGATAATGTAAATATTTATTAGAATTTGACAATGCGCTTATCAATTTTTGAGATGATAGACTAATAAAATGTACAAATGACAATTTTAAACCTCTTAAAACCCCTGCTGACCATAACACTTTCAGGATTTATTTTTTTACCACTAAAAGATTTTATCAAGTTAGATTTTTGAAATTAGAATTACACCATGTGATCATCAATCGTTCACAAGAATGTGACAGAATTCTGGTATTTATTACAGAACTTACACAGAATTTGACAGAATTCTGGTATTTATTACAGAACTTACACAGAATTTGACAGAATATTCAGGAAACAGCGCCTTTAGTTCAAAACTTGCTAGGGCAAGTACCTTGCGGAGAGTGTATGGAGGTATCAGGCTAAAAAATGTTTTATGCTTTTAAACCAAAATTTAGCACATCAAAATTTCTAAGGGTGTATCTGAAAATTGCTCGTTTTTTTCTCATGGGGTATTTTGGCTATACCCCTATTTGGGAATCCCTAAACTGGAACATTTAGATGAGCTATCATACCTCATCTCTAATCCTATATTTCTCCGAAAGCGGAAATAGAAATAAGCAAACAATTAATGCTTCAATTGTTTTAATCTAAATAATTAATTATTAGAACATATTATTAATTGTTTTCTAATATGCATTGAAAATAGAATATACAGTAAGTCTAAAATGTATAGAAAAAACGAACAAAATTACAATTTTTGGTTAAATTAAGTCAAATTTTTGAACAAAAATTTCTAATAAAATACAAATAAAATCTATAAATTAGATCATTAGAAGTGATTTAAATATAAATAAATCGAAAAAAATTAATACAATTTGTGTTAAATTAATTGAAAAAAAATTTAGAATAAAAATCAGAATTCATTGAAGAAATTTAAATTTTTAAATCTCAAACATAAGTTAATGTTTTATATAATTTTTTCACTATTTTTGTTTTAAAAAATTTGTAATAATTTTTTTTTTTGTTCAAAAAAAGGTTGAAATAATTAATGAAGAATTTAAATAAAATGGTCACTAAATGGTCCCAAAAAAAGAGAGAAAAATCCAATAAAAATTTGAATTTCCTTTTAAAAAGAGATAATTAGATAGGATTTTGAAAGGAATAGTTAATACAATTGTTAATACATACGAATTCTACAATTTATGGTTTAGTTTGTTTTTAAAGACCTTTTTCTCACAAAACGATCTGAAAATTGATATAAATTTAGACAATAATGTTGTGTTTCATCTGATAAATACAATGCGGATCACAAATATATGACAATACATGCAATTATATATTTATATATATATATACTGTATATATAATTATATTTATATATATTTATGTATATTATAAAACAGTAATACCATTCATAAACCTATACATTACTAAATCGAATCAATCATTTTTATTTTGTATAATAATGTTATTTATTTGTGTATTCGAGAGACGAGTTCTTATAAATTTGATGTCAACTATAGTACAAAATTTGTCAAATATTTTTAAAATTTGTTTTTCACAATAGATTTCTTTTTATGCATTTATAAACACATGAATATATGGACCCAAAAAAGATGTCTCAAATAATAAGATTAATAAATATTTTACTATTTTTTTGTTTTTGTTTTTCTGAGTTTTACTTTTTTTTGTTTAAATAGATTTTTTTCAATTAATAGACAAAATTTCATTTAATCGATAAAATGGATTAATAATTCAAAATTTTGTAAATCAGTTGAAATACCGGTCCAAACAATTAGAGTATTACTGTTTGCGTCGATTTGTGTAGAAATAGATTTATTTGTTGTTTCGAATTGTTTTGTAGTTTTGTTGTTATGCTTTGACAATAGCTTTGTTTACCCAATGGTAGCGATCGTTCGGCTGATAAGCGAAAGGCGACTGAAATCCGTTGCCATTAAACAGAGCTCTGGAGAAGTTGTTATTATTGGCCTTAGAGTTGTTGATCGTTTGGTTCGAATAATTCGATTTATTGTTTACTCCACGATATGGTGTGTTTCCGACGGATCGCGACTGAGGAGGAGATATCGGGTATTTAGTGAATAATGCGTTCCCATTGGGAGGACTCGTGCCGTAGGGAGAGGCGAATGGAGTGCCCGAACCGTAAAATGGATAGAATGACGACGGAGAACATGACCCGTGTTGTGGACCCATAGAGTAGTCGGTGTAGCCGTTGGAATAGCCGTTTGTATTGAACGCATTCTTTCGATTGTTTTGTCTCTTCTTTCGTGAGTTTAATAAATCAAACGAAGCCTTAAATCAAAATTAAAAATCAATTAATTCCAGAATTTTCCAGAAACTGGACACAAAGACATACCTGTTTTGCTCTTTCGACAGACTTCTGTTCGAGTTCTTCGATATTAATGGAATCGATATAATTCTCTTGTCTTCCGTCCCGAAACTTAGCGACAATACAATACGAGCCCTTGTGTTCACCGAATCTGCAAAACAAGACAATTATCATTAGTTTTGCGTCACTATTAAGGCATTGAAAGGTAGAGGCGTTGGCCTCATTGGCACCGATACCCACCTACAGGTCACTTCATTGGGGTCGACCCAAAGGGTCAACTCTAGTGGCAGTTTGAGGTCTTCGTAGACAATACCGGACTCTTTGCAGGCCTTCTCCACAATCGGATCTCTTCTCACATTTTCATTGAACCGAATGCATCGAAACGCCTGTCCTTTAATGGGCTTTTCGGGGAACCAATGGTTTCTGAACTTCTCCTCTAATAATTGGCATAACTTTCGACTAAACAAATCGATCGACTCTTTGGTCACCAAAACCGACGACTCATTACTTTTGGCGATAAGTCTCGTGAGAAAAGTGACGGCACTTTCAATCTCTTCTAACATTACTTCTTAGGACTAATTGTTTTGAATAATAATCCGGAGAAATGTCTCTTAACATCAGAACCAAAATCTTCTCTCGTTTTTAATTTAAAAAACAAAAATTTTGTTTTTTAAAAAAAATTAGTTTTGATTTTAAACGCTTTTTATTTGTGAAAAGCCTTTAAAATAATTAATTATTAGTTCAGCAAAACAGCGATGAATTTGTTATTCAAAATACTTATAAAGTATTTAATCAAACAATTTCTGTTAGAAATAAATAAAACTTTAATTAATGAATTGGTATTTAAGAAAAAAAGATCTATAAATGGATTAATAAAATCATTTATTAATTTTATAAAACATTTGTCTCAAAAAATGGCTTCAAATATAAAAATGCGTAAAAAGTATTTTGTGCTATAGTTTTGGATGAGTTTTATAGACATTTCATTCATCTCTTATTATATAATTTTATTGAACAAAATTCAACAAAACTGTTGCAAACACTGTATGCAATCCAAGCCATAGACGACTATAGACTACACTATAGGGAAGACTCAAAACGTATGAAACTATTAATGATTTTGTGCCACATTTGCACTCAATGTTTAAGTTTTTTATTTTTTAATAATTAATTTTATTTTTAATTCACTTATTCTTACCTTTAATTAATTTATTTGTTATTTAATCGATTAATTAAAATATCAAATCAAATGAATTTTATTTATATTTTCAATGAATTTGTTTAACTTTTCTCTAATAAAACAATTTGTAGTTTTGTATTCAAACGGTTTATACAAATGAAATGATTTCTATTCACTACAGAAATCAGTTGTGATTTTTTTAGGCGAATTCAAACATAGGCTGGAGTAGAGGTCGACACCAATACACAAATGACGACCCGATCTCCGATCTGACCATTCATTTGACAATTTAATTGTTTCTCTAATTTAGCACAACTTTAAGAGTAATTATAATTGAAATCAGATTTAGAGAACTCTTTATACAAATAACTCGTTTTATTTAATGTTTTTTTTTGAATTTTTTGTGACAAAAATTAAATGAATTTAATTTCAAAATTAATATTAATTATTGAAAGAGAGAAAAAAAATATATGAAATAAATGTTTGAAGTGTTTGATTCGTGTATTACACGAATTGATGCCAATTATGAACTGATTCTAATAATTGTGATTAATTTCAGACAAAAACAGACAAAAAAAATAAAATGTTTTCTTAAAAAATGTTTGAAAAAAATGATTATTGAATTAAGTTATGGGAAATAACTTATGAATAGTTTATAAACTAATTATGAATTCTTTTTTTTCTTTTTTGTTGAGACAAATATGAATCGAAATGTTTTTGAAATTAGGAAATATCGAAAACAGAATAATAATTAGTCGGCTCTGAGAACACACTTAAGAGAAACGGAGTTTTGACTGATAGAAGTCAATAACCATTTGTGGAAAACTATAAAACAAAAGTAAATTAAGAGTTAATATTGAAATGTAATTAAGAGTTGATTCGAGACATGACTTACTTTTTATTCAATTCATCGGATAAGACGACATCACATTTGTTAGTTCCGCTCCATTTCAATAGAAAGCAGAGTTTGCTTTCATTATAAAAAGCGGAAACAATTTTTTCGGGCTTTTTATTACTATTGGTTGAGAACTGTTTAATATTTAACTGTTTTGTTACAAAACCCGGTTTTTTCATATCTAAATCTCCGTTTCGAAGAGACAGAGCGTTAGTTATCTCTGAGATATGTTTTGTGGTCTCAATATTAACATAATTACCAATTTTGGACAACTCTTCGGGAACGGCCGGACTCTCGTCTTCCACGCATTCGGGCGACGCTTTACTATTTGAGTCGTTTGAATCAAAACCGTTTGTCAAACCCTTTGGTGATGTTATCTCTGCTTCTAATTGTTGTTCCATTTCTAGAGACACCTCTTCGGGTGCGGGAGTACTGATAATGGCATCCAATGAATCGGTACTATTAGTCCTTTTATTACTCAATCCTTTATTGGTTTTGCTTTCATCGTCTGAATTGTCGTTATTGACTGAACTTTGAAGGCTTTCGTCCATCTTTTTAAGTCTGGCCTCCTTTGCCCGTTTGGGTCCGGGTTTTGAAAGAATCGATTTTCTCTGCTCTTCAGAAATACTCTTTTTAGGACTACTTTTCACACTTTCCGTCTCTTTCTTCTCTTCCATTTCATCGTCACTTGACTTGTATTCAGTCTTTTTGTTGTTCTCTTCGGCCTTTTGACTCAGTCTTGCGATTTGTGCTTCCTTTGCACGTTTCGGCCCGGGTTTGGACATAATTTTTTCCTTTTCCTTATCAAACGATCGATTGCTTTCCGACTCTTTCTTTTGTTTTACTTCTTTCTCGTCATCCGACGAATCAAAGGCAGACTTTTTCTTCGATTCATTGGAGTTGTCGTTCTCCTCATCCGAGGCCAAAGTGACTGTGGTTTTAGAAGGCGTTGGATTCGACGAATTGAGTTTCGCAAGTCTGGCTTCTTTTGCACGTTTAGGCCCGGGTTTAGACATAATCTTTTTTGTCTTCTCGTCCTCCGAATCCTTGTCTTCATTATTAGTTTTGTCCACTTTTACTGCCTTTTCTGACTCCGAATCCGATTTATTTGTTTTTTCGTTCAATTCTTCGCCAGAATTACTGTCTTTAGTCTTCTCTTCCAATGACTTCTCTTTGAGTTTCGCAAGTCTGGCCTCTTTTGCCCGTTTAGGACCCGGTTTAGACATAATCTTTTTTGTCTTTTCGTCCTCCGAATCCTTGTCTTTATTCTTCTTCTCTCCGTCTGAATCGTTGTCCGAATCCGAGACTTTGCTTTTCTTCGGTTTAGAGATTGACTTATCATTGCTTTCGTCGTCGGAATCGACTTTAGGTTTAGGTTTTGGTGTTTCCGCCGCTGCCTTCAGTTTCGCGAGTCGGGCCTCTTTGGCTCGTTTAGGGCCCGGTTTAGACATAATTCGCTTTTCGGCTTCGGTTTCCACCACTTTCTTCGACTTCTCTCCCGAATCCGAATCGGAGTCCAAATCGGATTTCACTTTCTTTTTCTTTTTTGAAATCTCTTCGTCTGAGTCAGAGTCCGAACCCTTTTTCTTAGTCGACGACTTCACATCTGCTTTAGAACTCTTTGGTCCGGGTTTTGAGCTCTTAGGCCCTGCTTTAGACTTCTTCTTCCTGTCCTCATCACTCGAGTCATCCGAATCAGAGGAATGTTTCCTCTTTTTCTATAAATTTTAGGAAAAAATTTAATCAAAGTTTGCAAAAAAAATGGTTTAAATGCGTTTCAATACCTCTTCAATGCGTTTGAGGTCTGCTTTTGTGAGACCACTCGTCGAGGGTTTACTGATATCATAATCGGAATCAAATGACTTTCGCCGGTGTTTATCCTTAGAGGACGAGTGCTTACTCTTATCTTTCTTAGCGGACGAGTGTCTCTCCTTCTCTCTCTCCCTTTCCCTCTCTTTCTCCTTTTCCTTTTCCTTCTCCTTTTCGTGTTTTTCTTGTCTGGCCTTCTGTTTTGCGGCCCATTTCTTCTCGAACTCCTCCAACAGGTCTGGACAGTCCATATTGGTCTTGGGCTCCCATGTCATGTCCTTTTCGCTATAGCCCTTCCACTTGAGGTGATATAACCAAATGTTTTGTTTGGTCTTCGGGTCGTAATGTTTGCGTTTGTCACGAATCGCTTCCACGACATACAACTCATTGCCGTCGGAGTCGTACTCCTTGTCGTCCGAGTCGTTGTGTTTCTTCTTTTTGTCCGAATCAGACCACGAACTCACCGATGAGGACGAGGAGGGCATCGCTGCTAAGCATCAATTATAACAATAATAACGATTAAATCAATTGAAACAAAAATATTTGTAAAGCATTGAACGCAATATTAAAACAATTAAATGTCAATTACTTTAAGATATAATTAATTCAAAATTAAAATATAAACAAAACAAATGAACAATTGATTGATTGTATTGTTTTCAAAATATAAATATCCACTAAAATGTGTGTTTAATTGTGATTAAAATAGTTTTGGCGCTCACTCTGAGCCACATTTAAAATGAATACAAAATGTATTCAATGTATAGTCAATGGAGTGAATGGTGTATTAAAAGCTGAGGTAATGACACAACACTTTGTAGTATTGATAGCATTGGATATTATGTATTCAATCCACAAAACATATACGAAAAGTGTATTTTATATATTTGCGCTGAATTAAAGTCACTGCCACACCAGGGGATAGACCGGCGCTATAATGACTGGTGCTATAATGGGTCTATAGCTAGTGTGACCCATATATAAATGACAATTCATTATATGATTTGTTGAAATTTGCAGATATTCTTAAGATATACTGAGAATGTCCTATAGAAACGATTTGAGAGAACATCAATTCCTGGAGAATCAATGGTGAATCCGGAGGTTTGGCCACACTATCCACTGCTTTATTCTGCGGCTCTGTTTGGATACTATTGCAGACGTTGTTTATACTTTATTTTGTCTCAGCTTTTAATAGATTACAAAACATTAAATTATTTGAATTTTAAGAATATTATGGAATAATTTTCAATTCTTGTCCAGAGATTGGAGTTTTAGAAATAATTAAATCATTAATTGATTTACTATTTAATTCAAATATTTCTGTAATATAACTCTCATATATGAAACGTAAGTTATGTGTGAAACGAATTCTGGATAAAACTCCAAAATAGGAATATTCTAGCGATAAATGGTGAGGAGAAATCACGAAGGATGACTTTAATTGTGATTTCTCCTAGATACGCAAAATTATATCCAATGTTAAACATTACCCAAAAAACTTGTTACTTATTTCAATATTTTTAACCCTATGATCACGAAAAGTGGTTAATTATTAGGATATTGAAAATTAGGTTTTTATTGGTCCCTTTATAGGTCTTATAACAGTAATAGGAGTGATAAAGGGGTAAAATAGGTCCTTAAATAGGTTATTTTGTTTCAATAATTCAAAAATTGTAAAAATTAACTAATAAAATATGAAAATTTAAAGAACAAGATAACAAAAAAAACGAAAGCTGTTATCGGAAAGACATATCGCTGTATGAATGGGGTATTAGGTGTGATAAAATAGTGATTTAATTATTAAAATGCTAAGGAAGCATTAGAATATAATAAGCACTATAATAGTGGAATATAGATTTGCACAGAAAAAAACAATTTTTTAATGAGACAGCCTGATTTTCCTGTAGCGACTCTGATTTTCTTGTAAAGTATGGTTAAGGAAGTTAATTGCTATAAGGTCCAAAGATTGCTATTTATAGATATAAAAACCAAATATTAGGTAACTTGGTAAAACAGGTATTTTCAAAGAAAAATGGTTATCAGAAGTTGTTTTCAAAATATTTTCTCTGATTTTGAAACTTAAATGTATTCATAATTTATTGTTTGCTATTCTACTGTCACTAAACTAGGGGATGCCAAAGGGTTATAGCCAAAATTATTAGATTTATGCTCAAGTTAAATTGGGCGGGCATAGGTCAGAAATCCCTTAAATATCTATCACAAGTATATGTTGTTACTAATAAATTATTAATTTTAATCCTTAAATACTATTTTCCAAAAAACATTATGAAAACTTAAACTAAATAATTTACACTTGACTTTAAGTCTAAGTACTTGAAT